>WEIS01050296.1:14945-46790 GCA_013389965.1 Todus mexicanus | reverse complement strand
CCCTGTGTTAGACACTGAAAGATTAGATGCAGAGATTGAAAGAATTATCTGGGCTCCCTCCATAATCCCTGGAACAGGAGGGGCAGCTCCAGAGGTGATTCATCTCACCTGTCTTAAACTTTGTTTGGATAAGACAAATTATCCTCCTCAAGTGCCGGTCTGTCTTTATTAACTACAGAAAGACAGCCCAGGTGTTTAGTTCAGATCTACCTTTGAGATGACTGAGCTGAGTGGAGATACATCCCACCCCACAGATTTAAGGAACTGCACTTGTGCTTTCAACTGCAATGGTAAAGCTGTAGGGTAGATGTGCTCCTTGCCTTGAACAGCTTATGGACAAAAATCAGTGTGACTGAAGTGCAAGAAATAAGGATGTTAAAGCTGTGTAGAGAAGTCTGAGACTCACAGGGACAAGCCTGAATTTATCCAAGGCTTTGGCATGAAGAAAAGGTCTTATGGGGCTTTTGGATAACGTGTCATTCTGAGACTAGCTATATTTTAGTTAATTGGTGAAGTTAATTAAATAACATCAGGGCACTACCACTGGAAAACTTTTATCCATGGTGTTAAGTTTTATCGTGGTCCCTGATTACCCCAGTCCAGTGGCAGCTCTCTGGCATAGCTTGAATATAAGCCAGAGCTCGTTCCCAGCAAGTAATCTGGATAGGGTCTTTCTCTTGTGAAGGTTAAGGTCATTAGCCTTCAATGTGTGTGTGGCTGGACTTTCCCTCCTGACCCCAGGGCCAAAGACCAGCCCTGCCCCTGTTCAGTTCATTACAAGGTGCACCAACAGTCTCTTACAGTCTCTTTGTTTTCTCTTACTGTATTACCATGGGGAAACAGGAATAGTGTGCTCAGCTTAATACAGGGCTATCCTTACTTTGAGATACTACAGTTCAATTGAATTCCCTTCTGCTGTTCTCTCTAATTTATAAAGACCTTACAAACCTGATTTTGGCCTGGATACTCTAATCTGCCTCATGGGATGCCTTGTTCACTGACTTCAATGGGCCACACTGGAGTATGTCAGGGTTTGGAGCTGATAGTAGTTTTTCGAGCTGGTTGAGCAAATAGATCTGCAAGACCTCTTCTTGACAGTACACCAGCTCTGATCTGAGAGGAGACGCAGCTTTAAGACATCTGTTTTAAGGGCATAACTATTCTGAGCTTATTTGAACTCCATTCAAGGCTCTGTTTATATTTCTTTGATTAATTGAAAATAACCTCTTGTTAAGGGAGTGACAACCGATACCTTAAGATTGTGCTCAAGTCATTCACAAGAGCGAAAAAAATACACCAAAGGTTAGGCAGGTCAAAGCCCTTGTTTGGATCAAAGCATATGTTGAACAGTGTATAAATGCCAAATCTTAAAAGTGTTTTGTATTTAAGGCTGAAGTTTGGAGTAAAATGATACTATAACAATAAATCCCTAATTCAGCTTGTTAACACGCTACCACATTCACAAAGGCACAGCGAAGAGAGTGGTGCTTCTGATGGAGCAACTGGATATCCGTCTGAGAGTGTTAAAAATCTACAGCATAGGTGAGACCATTACTGTAATGCCACATCTAGTTTGGGCAGGCACATTTCAAAAAAGGACTTTAATGAAATGGAAACGGATCTTGAAAGAGTGACAGGCACGATTTGTAGTGTGTCCGTGAAGTCTGCCTTACTGCGAGAGACTGAAAAAGCTCAGCTAATTTTATTTATTCAGGACAAGGTTACAAGATAACTTGGCTGTGGTTTTGTAAGGTTGAGCCTACGTGGCAAGGGAACGGCAGGCTCCAGTTTCCACTTGGAGATGCATGGCTTGGGAGCTCTCAACCAAAATACTGGAGGAGTCCCAGCAATGCCTGGGTGTGAAATATTCCTGCTGTGCTGAGGGTAAACTGAGGTTGGGCTGTGCCATGCTGGGCTACAGCCCTTCTCTATCCAGGCTTGATCTGTAGCTTCCTGGAATGAATTGATGAGTGATGGCCAGGGTTGAGGGTGGAGAGTGAGGCCAGACAAATACACATTGAAAAGGCAGCCTTTCTTCTTGAAAGGGTGATAGCCGCTGAAATAGCTGATCTGGGGTAGATTGTTCTTCACAGAGAGTCTCTAATTCAGGGTGGGGTGTCTCCTTGGAACACGTGCCATAATTCATAGCAGTTCTGGTATCAGTTTGGGACACCACTCTGTAGCCTCAGCTATGGAGGTGATCAGACTAGGTGTTTGAAATGATCTCATCTGACCTTAAGGTATCCATTTGAAATAGGAATATTTTAAAATTCTTATTTTAATAGGAATATTATATTTGTATTAAACTGATTGAGGAGTGAAGATGTCTTAGTGAGGCCGTCTTTAGCCTGAGAAAGCTTAATTTTAAGGAAAAAAATTCTCCCAGCACTTTCAAATTTGCGGCCAGAATGACTATGTTTATGTTTTCTTTCCAAGAAAGAGTTGAATCTGAGATTAGACTAGGGTTCCAACTATCCCTAGACCATGCTGTATCTGGTGGGACATATTTGAGCAGGATGAGGGGTGATTCACACACTTGCAAGTGAAAAGTTTCCATTTGACCTACTCCTCGGTCTATAATGACCTGTTGTGTGGACATCTCATCCACCCTACAGCAGTGGTGTGGGTCCCAAATCAGAGAGACAAGAAGACCCCTCGTAAAGTCCCATGGGTTCCTTCTGAAGTGTTTATGGCACTGCCTACTGCAAAAGCAGGTGGGGTTTGTGGAGAGCCTAATGTAAAGCGAGATCTGAGCTGCCTGCAAGGATGCATGCATGCCACGTCTAAAGAATGTTTTAAAAACTGCCCCCCAGTTCAATAGCTGTTGTCATCTCGTACCCAGCATGTAGAGAGGCAGTCAGAGGGTTTGCCTTGCTGGAAGATGTCCATCCAGCTTTGTACATCCTTTGAGAATTAAGGCAGTATCTTGCATCCATCAAAGCAAAGATTTGACCACATGCCCAGTGTGATTTTCTACTTCTGTGGGTCATGACATTGTCATGCCTTGCCAGTGCTTGGGCAGCTGCCTGCCTTGTCCCTGAGGCATGTGAAGCTGTGTGCTCCTCACCACGTTGGGCACAGGACCCCAGCAGCCCTGGCTTGTCTCCTCCACTGTCCCCACTCACCAAGAGCTGTGGGCAGTGCTGCGTTTTGGAGTCACTGCCTGCAACCCCAGGCAGAATTAGCCTGGCTCTCGCAGGCAAGAGCTGACCTACTGAGTGCAAGGGGGACGTTTCTTCTTGCCTCCTGCCCTCAGGCACAAGCTGGAGCAGTCGAGGAGTTTAGAGAAGCCAGAAAGCTGCTGAAAATGTCATTTTACTCTCCGTGTCTAACATCATCACACCACTCCTGCTCAAATAAATAAAGTCTGATGGGAATCCCCCCGCTTCACCCCCCTCCATTCATTCCTTGCTTTAATAAAACTTGTCACAGAGTTGTTTTTTTTTCCAGTCAGCAGATTTTTAGGCTGGTTAATGAGGGGGAAAAATTTTCTCTTCTCTCCCCCAATGCCTCCCCCACCCCGACGCCCCAAATTGCCTCCCCTTTCTTTCATGTCAGGGGCCAAGTTTGGATTGGAGCCTGGTGAAGTTTCTGTGTCATTTCCTGTTGCTGCCCTCCTCGACACTCGCTCCCGCGCTCCGCTCTGCTCCCTTCTCCTCCTGCAGACGCACAAGGCGTCCGCCCTCCCCACTGGTGGCTTTTGGAGAGGATGTGAGAGGGCAGGGGCATACCTCCTACCTCACGCTCTCGCCTGTCACGCCGCATTCCTGCTCTCGCCATCCCCACGGGCTCAGCTCCCAGCCCTGCCGCCGCTGCCAACGCCGAAGAAGCGAACGGTAGAACAACTTTCTTCTCTCCAAGCAGCTCGGCTGTACTTCCCAGGCTGCTGCGAAGCTAAGGCGGTGAGAGCAATAGCGTCCTTCTCTCTTGCGAACTTCGCCGCCGATGGCTGTGGTCCCGTCCGTGCAGGTGGTCGGGAGTGAGGTGGCTGGAAGATGCTGCTGCTTGGTGCTGGGTGGTCGAGGGCGTGTGGAAGGGATGGGAAAGCGACCACAGCCAGGGAGCGTCGGTCGTGCAGGAGCCCAGCGTGGGTCTCGCTCTCGCTCAGCATCTGCGAGCGCTGGCGTTGATGCTGTTTTGCAGACGCCGGTAACTTGATGTGACTGGTGGATAAAAAGAGCTATTTAAGGGACAGAGAAACCCAGCGTGAGGCTGTGCAGAAGCTGGGAAGGCAGTGAAGGGAGGTGAGGGGAAGAGCAGGGAGTGCTCAGGGTTTTTACTGATGTTTGTCTTTCAGCTTCGGTCTAGAGTTTACAGGTTTTGCCTAGGGCTTGCCTGTGGTAGTGTTGAAGGGGTTTGTAGGTGTGTACGGTCCCAGTGATTGCTTTTCTGACCAGAAAGGACTGATACTTGTGGGAATCTGTATACTCTGACTTGGAGGAGTGGGCACAAATCAGCTGGCATCTGTAAAATCCTGCCTGTAATGCCTTTCCTCTGACATTTCCTTATTTGCTCGCTAAACACACATATATTTATTTATTTGGTAGGAAAATGACACAAATGTTTGTGCTTTAAAGTGGAGCAACCGTGACTTCATGTACTATTTCTGTCACTCCTGACTCGTTCGATCTTGACTGTTTCTTGGACAAACAAGGCGTAACAAACTGACAGAGAAATCCCGAGGCATGTGCTGGAGCCGCTTCCCGGAGCTTTCACAGTTAAAAGGCTTTCTTGAACTCACTGACACAGGGCAGTAAATTTCAACGTGTCAGTAAGTGAGGGGGGGAAAAAAAAGCGCTTGCGGAGCATTAGACACCGGCAGATAGAGTCAGTGCTCCACAACCCCAGGGTCTTCACAGGCAGGATTCGTTCCCGAAACCTCCAGCTACTCAGCGGCATTTAGAAAGGTCAATTATATGTACCGTATTTACCAGCTAATTAGAAACCAGGGAAAAAAAAGCCTTGGAGTCGTCCCTGGGGAAAATGATCCTAAGGCTTTGTGTATACTGTGTTTACCTCCAAGTCATTGCTCGATTTGTGTTGCTCCCTCAGTTCCCCCTTTTTCTATGTGAGTTCTGCAGTAGAGTTCTCCCTGGCCCCTCATCCCCAGGATGGGAATGCAGTGGAAGAAGGTACCAGATAGAAACTGTAGAAAGGGAGTTTTGGGCACACCCTGAGCTCATCAGTCCTTCACCCCAGCCTCCAAGTGAGGCACATCACATCCCGTGGCCGGGGAAAGTTCAAGCTCCGTGCCCAGCCTTACCACCCCTTACCTTGCTGCCATTAGCAATGAGGTTCCCAGGAGACATTGCTGACAGCTTTGCCTGGAGTAGAGTTATAGGTAAAAGCTCAAAGTTTGTTTCACAGTTCCTGTATGAAAGGTGTGGGGTTTTTAAAAAAATGAATTGAGTAGAAAATGCTTTTTTGGGGTCTTCCCATCTCCTGGACTCTTTCTAAGTGCTGTGCTACTATTTACTGATTTTTACAGAAGATATTCTTCACATTCAGCATTCCCCACAGCTGGCTTATACCTGTACTAGTGAGCTAGTCGTGTATCATTACACTGACAATACACGTGGGTTGGTCTGGGATGACTCTTGGGTTTTTCTGGGAATTAGGATGGGGCAAGACACTGCAGAAAGGCAGTTTGGATGCAGCCACCTTGTTTCAAAGTGTAAGAGTTTAATAATATGTAACTAGCTGTGCCAGTTGGCTTCAGGGCTGAAGAATGGGCTCTGGCACAGTTTGTTTTACTAGCAGAGACGTAGCCAAGAGGCTAATGAGCTCATCTAACAGAGGGAGGAGAGAAGCTGTAGCAGGAGTCACTCCCAGCACCTCTAAGGAGCTGCAAGGAACAGTATTTACCTGGAACTCTGCTCTGTGTTTCTTGAGATGAAAGGAAGTGGAGTGATAGACTGGTATCTTTGCAGGAGTCCAGGAGGCAATGCGGTTCTGAGGTGAATTGCATCACTGCCTGTGAAAGGTGACTAGGAGAACTGACTGCACTTAAGGTGCTGCTTCAGAGTGCTTAAAAGGGGAGAGGACCTGAAGTCCTTTAGAAATCCACCCATATATATATATGTATTCAGAGATAAGCCTCTGTATCAATTGCAGGTTTTAGGAGTCTGTTTCTAAACTATCCTAAAAGTTTACCTATACGTGTTATGGTGGGAGATGAACATAATTTCATCCTTAATTATCTCAGATCTAAATGGGAACCCACTTCGTCTTAAGCTGACATCACTCCACTGATTTCAGTGAAGTTATTCCCGATTTACAGCAGTCGAGGGCACATAAGAATCTATTCCTTCATATCTGCTTTTTTTCTGAGACTTGCAAAGAGGAAAGTAAGACAAGAGAAAGCCACTCAGGGTGAGATCGTGATGGGAACTGGAGGGTCTTGAGTACCACCAATACCTTTCTGGATTTTTTGACTTTCTTACTTTCCCTAAATCTCAGCTTTTTGTTCTGTTAATGGAACCTTGTTCTATGTAAAATCAAGTGCTGGATCCCAGCTTTTACACAGAACTGCTATAAAAGCAAAACCCAGGTCCCTGTCTCACCTCTTCCCTTGTGTGAGCGTGTTCTCCACACCACACTTTCAATGCTCCTGTAGCCTTGACAGATGAGTCAAGAGATGGAGATTCCAGTTCTGCTGCTTACCTTGGGAAAGCACTCTGGAGCCCAACAGACTTTACTGTCTGGAAATATTTCCTGTTACACAACATAAATTGTCTGCTTCAGTGTAATCCTATTGTCTTAAATTGCCTCATCGAAGTACTACCTTGAGTAAAGCCTCTCTTCATGGCCACTTCACCGCAGTGGGGGAACCAGTATTGTAAGAGGCCGTAGGTTGTGCAGACTCCCTGCAAGAAGGTGAATCGAGCACGTGCTTCTCTTCCCCTTTGTCCACCTTGCACAAGGACCGAACAAACGCGTCTTGCTTTATAACAACAGATCTGTGCTACTTCTAGTCCCCGGGCCAGGCCCTTTGCTGCTCTACAAACCTACGGTGGCCATTGAGATCTCCAAGAGAGATCTCTCATCACTGGTGGCTTATCATGGCTCTGGTGGTCCTTTTCTCTGAGCTGCTTTTCCCCACTTCAGTGCTCGAGTTTGCTGTGATACTTCTTGTCCTGCCTGAGGTTGCTGCCAGGATGTTCTGCTGCTACCCAGCAGCATGTTGTTTGCCATCTGCTTCAGCTTCTGATGGGGTTCATCCAGCGAATAACAGCAGCATTTGGGGTAACGTTGGCCTGCTAATGCTTGTGGGTGCTTCCTGGCTCTGTCCTGACTGCCTCCCCAGGCTCAGTCAGACACATCGAGTTCATCTGCTTTTCTCTCGTGTAGCTCCAGCTCTAGTTCCTGTGGTATTTAAGTGCTGATGCACTAGTTAAGGTAACATTTACACGCTCTAGTGAGTCTTCAGCTCGCATGCACAAATCTCTTATTTTCCTTCTAATGCAATGCCACTACCTGAGGACAGTCCTGGCCTCCTGGCTCCAGGGAGCTGTTGATCCCTACTCTGTTTATAGGACATTGCCGTAGCAATGACAGTGTGGAGCGGAGATGCAACCAGATGATATCTCCGGTGCTGGCCAAACCAGCTGAAAAGGTACATGCCTCCTTCCCTCTCCAAACAATCTCCTGTTTGCTTTGGCTATTTTTAAACATATTTGCTGCTGGAGACTGAAGCTTACTACGAGTCTGAGCCTTGCTACCGTGTGACTCACATCTGTTTCAGATGGATTAATGCTGTGGCTGGAAGGACAGGTTTTGTTCTGTCCACTGGCTTGAGACTGCTTGACAGGGTGGTGGTTGTGGCAGAGTTGCTCACTTCCCAGTAACTTGGCTAAGGCCACCACACAGCTCAAAGCCAGAGGCTTTTCCCCCTTACTGCTGACCTCTTCTGGAGTTGAACTGGTGAGAAAGAGGTGAGAGGCCTCTGTATCCCATCGGCAATTCCCTCAGTCATCCTCTCCCTCCCTGGAAGTGTTATTTTTGGTTAATTCATACAAGTCTGGGCCTCCTTGGTCTATCCTGTGGGAGGAAGCTCGAGACTGGAATTTTGTAATAAAAGCCAGATTTTTCTCTGGAGGCAGAGTGGAGGAGGGCACTCCTGTTGCTTCTCCAGTTCTTGTTAGTTCTTGATCAGCTTAATTTGGTGACTGTGAAAGCTTTTCTATTCCTGCTGAGAATAAACCTGGCCTCTGAGGATGGTCAGTGTTGGGATGTTCACCCTGAGATACCCGATTTCTGCAGAGCTATTGGTGGGAATCTCAACTCAAGCTGCTCAGACCTAATCTTCCTGATTCAAGTTCCCAGCAGTTTACTGGGGATGAGTCTCTCTGAATGAACCTCAGGCCATTTGCACCATTGCAGAAGCATGATGTTGCTAAAATCAAAGAGTTTTCCTCCAGTGTCCTTCCTTGGCCAGAATTAATTTGCTCTTACCCTCCAAAGCACAGAGCAGTCTACTCCCTTCCACCAGCAGCAGCTGGTTTTCACTGGAACAAACAAATCTCCATACCTGCAGTTTGGAGAGTCTTCTTAGAGGCTTTCTGTAGTTATGAAAAAAATACAGATGTGGCCCTCTGATATCCTCTGTGACTGTGACATTTCAACGTTCTTCTCCTCCACTGACCACTGGCAATGGAATACCACCATTCCCCACTCTCTCCTCTTTCCCTGTCTTTGAAATGGAGGTTGTTTCTGTAGGGACCGGTGCAGTGGAAAGCTGAAAACATCCAAAGTTGCCATAACTTAAATATGCAGGTGCTACCTTAATTTAAATATATACAGAAAGCTTGCTAATTAAATCTGAGTTTGCTTCTTGGTTATCAGTGACTATACTGAGGATAGAGATAACAACAGCTGAAGCCAATATCCCATCCTTACTGGCACCTGACACACTACCTGTAAGATTCTCTTCCGGAGTTTCCCAGCCAGTCTTAATTTCACTGCCTTAATAATACACATCTTGTGCTCCTTTTATTTTACTAGTCACTGTGATTCCCCTCTGACATAGCCTAAATTATGCTTGGATTCCTCCCTCCTCCCCCCCTCTTCTTCTTTATTAATATGTGCATGGACTATATAGTCTTTGGAGATTTATTTCTCTTTAATGAAATCAGCCTCCTTTTCCTGGCTAGTGTAGAGCATTAATGTCACATTTAAATATGTGCTTTTAAGTTCAGTCCTTTCCCTCAGACGTATTATTTTACACTATATTTGGCTGTGTTAAACTGCAGCCCTAATTTACTACATTGGTGACCATGAAAGACTCAAATTCCTCTGGCTCCTGTTTTGCTGTTTCTATTTACTGTTGACAAAGCTCCAGTTTTTGGAATAGTTGGCAGATTGTAAGCTTAAATTTCTTACTTCTTTCCCTCCACTTGATACAGTGGTTACAATCAGATTAATACATTTAGCAGATTTGGAGCTGATTGCAGAACAAGTACAAAAAGGTCTCCTAAGGGCAGTGATGCCATGGATGGCACAACAGGGTGTGGTACCAGGTGGGCACAGGAACGGAGGGGTAAAGTTCTACCCAAAGTTCAGGGAAGATCTCTTATATCTCTGCCTCAAGCAGAGTGGTCAGCTGCTAGTGACAGTCCTCCTTGCTTCCTTTTCTGTCTTGACAAAGTCTGTTTTGTTTTCTCTTCTCTGCTGCAATTCAAAGGTGAGAAGGGTGCTCTTCAGCCACTGAAGGAGACATGAATAGTATTGAGCCTGCAAGGGGGATTCCTGTTTCCTTCTGAGTTCTGTGTCCAAAAAATTGACACCTCTCTTCTCTGTCTGAAGTCTGCAACTGTTGGCCAGTCTGGAAGCTCTGGGTATGAGATTTGGTCAACCAGAGTCTAAATAGCTTTCAGAATTGAGTTGTATTGTTTGAAATGTAAACAAATGCAAAATTAGGAATTCCCTCCTTTTTGTTTGCTTACTTGAAGAAGCCCTGGTTAGGCTAGAGTGCCAGGCTCTTCCTGGCAAACTGCTTTGAAACAGGGATTGTGTGTGGTGACAGCAGCAGTGGCAGCAGAAACCCTTCCCAGAGAGGAAGGAGTACACACAGGCACCGTGACAGTAGGCAAGTCAACCTCTCATCTTCTGCTTGTGCCTTCCTGAATGGATCTGCCTCATGCCTCCTTCAGGTGGATGCTGTGTCAGGTGCTGAACATCTCATGCACTGCTAGTGAGAACTTCCAGATGATATTTAGGAAAGGCTTCTCTGTCGTGTCAACCACCTTCTGAGAGGACCATCCAGGAGGTAGGTGCCTATTCAGATATATCCCTGGGCTTGGTGTTTCCAGCTGGCTGGCTTTCAGCAGTTTCTCACTCGGCACACGGGAACACCTAATTGCCCTGCACAGACACCCTGTCTCCATGGACCGTAGATTTGTACACTTACAGGTTCTGAGTCACTCCTCAGAAATTCAGTGCTCTCCTTTTGACTTTGTTGGATGCTTGAACACTTAAGATAGGTGCTCTGGGTCACGCTGCTGGGCGGGATGTCTACAGGTTTGCTATTGTGACGCCAAGGTAAGGATTTTATTAAATGTGGCCTGAAGCTAACTTGCCAAAGCTCAGCTTTTGCAGGTGCAAAGGACAGGCTACCATCCAGAGGAGTATTGTTGTCCCTAATCAGTATGTGCAAAGCAGTGTGCAAGGCACTGCTTGTTGTTACTAAGAGAAATTATGCATGTTTGGAAGGAGATCACGTGGCTATCGCGGCATGCAGTCTGACTTTATTTTCCAACAACACAAAATACTCGCTGATTCTGTCCAGACCTTGCCTGCTCTGTAATTTTCTAGTTGTCTCTGATGTAGGAGCTTGCTTGCAAAGAAAAAAGCTATCTACGCAAGGCCCTAGTTTGCTCTCTGCACAGCTTTAACTGTGCAGCTCGCTGCCAAGCATCACACGGCAGAACGCTTGTAGAAAGCAAGGCAGAGAAGTGCTTGTAATCACCATGGAACAACATCAGATGAGCCAAGTGGACCCATGTGATTTTAGGCAGGGCTCAGGAATTTCGTTGTTTTAGCTTCCACCCAGGGGGCAAATTTGTTCATTTCCCTGGCATCGCAACAATGATAAAGTCTTTTCACCCATTTGCCCTGAACCGGTGAGGTTTCTGCTCTGCAACACTTGCTGTTCCTATTATGTGTGGTAATACCAGCTAAAGGAGAGGTGGGATCAGTCCTCCTGGACACTAAATGACTTTTACACCCTCCTGAGTATACAAAACATCCTTAAAGCAAATGTAAATGATGTTTCCAAAGTAGTACAAGTGGATTCCAGAATCAGACAGATAAATTCCCCACTCTGAAGTGAGTATGTTTTGCAAACATTTGTGGGGAGATGGATCCCAAACTGTGAGCTGTCACCTATCCTTCCGAGACTGATGCTTAGGATGAGGTGCTGATGTCTGATGGCCGTGATAGATGTGGCTCTATGTGACTTCTTTGTGCTATTAATGAAGGAAGGTTGGGAAAAAATCCCCAGGACTTTCTGTTGTACATGTTGCTTGAGAAAAGTCATGCTATCCATGGCGAGACCTCACAGCATGCACATTCTCAAAGCGTACATGCAAAGTTTGAAACCAGACGTTTTGTTGACCCTGGAAGAAAAGGCAGATTCCAAACAGAGGCTCATAAAAAAAATCTCCCGTTTCATCAATGTTTACTCTTGCTTTGCTGATGAATGAATGCAGCTTGCCTGTGTTGTGGTTTTGTCTTGTTTACCTTCTGAATTTACATATGTTTTATTTCTGGGCAATTGTAGCTTCAAGAGCTGGCTGCAAGGTAGGCAGCTAAAAAGCCACACCATCACTTCCATCCTCTCTTTCACTGGACTTCTGAGCATGGAGTCTTTCTTTTGAGCAGAAGTCTTGTGAGGGGGACTGTAGGGACTAGATTGCTACAGGGAAAATGTGAACTTCTATCAGGATATGAACTTTGGTGTGTAGAAAACTGCAGAATCACTTTGGGTCATAAGGACCTACAGATTAAAATCTCATAGTATAGGAAAACTTAACATAAAAATCTCCATGGCTTTTAAGGGAATTAGTTTTGCCTTATTCTTTCCATTGAACAGTGTGACTTAGAGAATTATGAAGTAAACCTGCTCAGAAATCCTCAGGAGGAGACATGAACTACTTGAGGGTGTCTGTGGGGTTGTTTTCCCCTTGTCCACGGGTAGTTGATTTTGCTGGTGGTGCAATATACAGCGATGAGTTGTTCCTGTAAGGTTCAAAGGATGAAGAGAAGGGACAATGGCTTTAAGATGGAAGTGGAGAGAATTAGATTAGATATTAGTAAGAAATTCTTTCCAGTGAGGATGGTGAGACACTGGCACAGGTTGCCCGGGGAAGCTGTGGCTGCTTCCTCCCTAGAAGTGTTCAAGGCCAGGTTGGACAGGAGGTGAGGTGTCACTGGCCCTGGCAGGGGAGTTGGGAATAGATTATCTTAAAGGTCCCTTCCAACCCAACCCATTCTATAATTCTATGAAGAAGTCAGTGCTAAGGCAGGCTGCAGTTTTTGTGGCGCAACATCTGTGATTCCTTGTTCCTTCTAGCAAGTATTTAAGCACTATGCAGACTCCAATACTACAGGACAATATCAATTTGTTCCATTTGACTTCATTTTTTTTGGCCCTTTCAGTCTGAACATAGGCTCATTATGGCTGTTATTTACCAGAAGGCATTGTAGAAAAATTCTAGCATGTATTTATTTAAATAACATCTGATATATTCTGGGTTATAGACAGAGTAGAGTAGCTATAGTGCTCTTTCCAAATAGTTCAAATGGCATCCTTGGCAAGAAAATAGAGAGGAAGGAAAGATCTGTTACATGTGCCTGTGTATTGCCCCTAGAATAGGATCAAAGTTACAAAAAGAAACTGTGGTTTTGTTTCTCCACAGTTGGTAGAGTTCACAAACTTCCCAGGATCTACATTTCAAGGCTTTCATCAACCAGATTTTTTACATTTGCATTTGTTCAAAATAGTTTCCAGGCAGTGGGTTGTTAGTGGTTAGAAATGGCTTGAAGTTTGGTGATAATTTGATTAAGTGAAATCCTTATGAAAATGAGCATTCCAGATCTTTCATGTTTCCCTGCTTCACCTGTGGACCACAACTCCTTCTCCACCCAGTCTCACAGGAGGCGTCTCATTTATCTCCTGCATTTCAGAAAAGAATAGATTAATGCTAGTCAGAAAAGACAGGAGAATGACTCCAGCCAGAATGAACAGCAGGAAAAGGCATTAACTCTGAAAAAAAATGCCACTTCTACATTTTTTCCAGGAAAACTGAAAATGCAGTAATTATATCCCTATTCCCAAGAACTCCATGTACTCTGGTTCTTTTGAATCGATTAAGCATTAAGGACTGTGCTGTGCTACTGGGCACTGTGGAGTTAAGAGTGTCTCCAGTGGTGGAGGATGCACAAGGTTCATGGTGTCTTGAGAAGACTCTCATCTCCTCAACAAACCATGGAAGGCATCCCCCAGTAGCATTGCCTGGAGCAGGATTCTTCATCTGTAAGTCTGAGGCAGTCTGCAAACACACAAAGGTGACCCATACCTGTACATTTCCACACTGGCCAGTGAGCAAGCAAAGAAAATGGGGAAAATAAAAAAATAGGAGGTAAATATTCAGAGTTTACCCAAATTTTAAATTATGAATAAATAAAAATAATTTTCTAATGTTTTGCAAACTGGGCCATAGATATTTTTTTTTGATAAGAAGGTGAAGTGGCATAAGAGTATGGTTTGACCTGTTAGTCCTTGCCATAGAAGGACCATTGTGTGTCCTGCTCCTTTATTTGGAAGTGGGGAGGGTGGAAAGGAGAGTTAAGTACTTAAGTAGGTAATTTTACAACAATCTTTGCTTTACTGATCTACTTAAGGAAATTTTGGTTAAAAATATCGATTTTAAAAAGGATGGTGTCTTTCTGCCTTCCTGTAAAAACTGTGGTATAGTCGCTGACTCATGTATCTCCAGTTGATGGGAATGGATTTACAAAGCATTTAGATTTACAAACAGTTGCTTGAAGTGGTTTTACAGATCTCCTTGTGATAATGACATACCAGTCGTGTCTCCAAATCATAGGCAGTGCTACCTGAGGTGGCAGAAGGAGAGAAACAGTCTCACCTGCCTTGTGTCCTGAAGACTTTTCCAGAATTTGGCAAGTCATCACGGCACTGTGTGGAGCAGCTGTTGCTGGCCACCGTCTCACATCCTTCTGGCCATTGCCTCACAAAGCAGGCCAGCCCAGCTGTTTTCATAGGTACGTAGGTAAAAGGTGAAAAAGAACCGGTGAGAGCATTCAGTCCATCTTCCTGGATGCCATAGACTTTCCCTGAATTACTTCCCATGGCAACTGAAGCAGGCACCCCACCTTTCTTTTTCAAGTGGTACCACCCTTGGCAGTGTTAACCCCACCACCGCCAGCAGCTGACGTGGGTAGAGCCATCACGGTCTCTCTTCTTTGGTCCTTTATCCCTTTGAAGCAGCGTATATGACGGTAGTGGGCCATGTATCCTTGTTTGGGACACCCTGAGTTGTAGCAGATTCTCTCAGGGAGAGCATCCAACCTCATTTACAGGACCCGTGTATGAAGAACATGTGAGATCCCTCAGGATGATTTTCAGTCTAAACCTATTTAAAACTTTATATGGAAGAAGAAATTTCTGGAGGTCCACACTCGGCAATATAGCATGCATGAGAGCCAGTTAATGCACCTTGAAAGAGGCCTTTAACAGAACTTGCAAATGCATGCTGCATTTAGGGGTAGGACATGGGTGAGTACACAAGAGCAGCACCAGATTAGCAGAAAACATTGCAGCAACCTAGCTAGGAGGTCATGGGATCCGCGCAGTTGGCAGCGTTGCTGAGCAGATCGGTTTGCGCTGTGGTCGTTTTTTCTCACAGATGGGATAAAAATAAGATAGATTAAGTATATCCAAGAAAAAATAGTTTTGCAAAGGCTCGAGCAAGCTGCCAATGTCAGCAAAGGGAGCCAGTAATGTAAGCAAACTTCAGAGATGGAAAGCTACAGAGCGTCCTGCCGGAGAGAGCAACGGGGACCGGCTCTGCACACTGGCTGGATGTGGGGTGAGGGGCTGGCTGGGCGATTAGGTTGATTTGTGTCTTCTGTGTTTACCAAGGCAGATCCCACTGGAGAGGGAGGATTTTCTTTTAGCTGATAAATATTCCTGCCTCTAATTTAAAATGTTTTTTTTCCCCCTTCTGTGGCCCTTTGAGTTAACCTCTGCCGTGCCAAGTCATTCAGGCTTGTAGGTAGGTGCTGAGGTCCCTACAAAAATTTGGAGCTCCCTGTCGCTGCTGTTAAAGCCCGTTCTGCTTTGCCAGGAATAGATCTGCATTTAGCTTTGGTCTTGCACCAAGTTTTCCAGTAGATCCTTAGGAGTGGCTATTAGGAAAGGTGAGGAACTGTTCCTTTAAACTGGATCTTGTATCAACCAACCCAACCGCAGCACCTCAGCGGTCTGTGCTGTAGGATGCTCCCTGGTGAGCATGAAACTGCAGTGAGGATGTATCATGGAGCAAAAGCAGATGGTGTATCAGGGCTTTGTGGGTCTCAGATGAGCAATAGTTACTGCTTCTCAGTGGCTCTGTAGTAAATGTGAACTTGGTCTCAGGCAGTAGCAGATCGACTGCCTTCAGTTAGTCAGCTGTGAGAGTGGCTTCTTGTTGATGTCTGCTCTTTCTCTTTTTTGGGAGAGTTGCTACAGCTGCGTCAAGGCTAACAGTCTACTGGGGCTTCGTACATTAAGGAAAACTCCTTACCTGGCAATAAGAGGGGGTGACCAAGTCTGAAATGGTGCTTCTCTGATTTGGCAGGACTTACTCTGCTTCGGGGAGGTGTAAATGGTAAAGGGCACGGCCAGAGGGAACAAAAGCCAGAGGGTATCATTCTCCACTGAGTAACAGTTATTTGTTGGTCTCTGGAGTGGTTACTTCGGACAGGTTTTTAAATGCACTTAATTCAGACAGAAGTAATCTTGGTGAAAAGGGGGTTGGGATCATGTAGGGAAAGTTCTGGGGATAAGTATCTGCCTTTTTTTGGTTAATAACCATATTTTTTCCATTAAAACGAATACCACTATCTGACCCAGAGAGCTTGTGGGAGGAGGCCAGAAAATAAACTGTGTTGCTACTGACGAGATAATGGATCAGAACAAAAACAAGATTTCAGTGTTAAAAAAAAAGAGGAGAAACTCAATCAAAAAGCTGTTTCTCATTTATTTTTACATTGCCTTGAAAATTAAGACAAGTGTAGTTTCTCAGCTGAGCTTCAATGTGTGGAGTTGATGGGTTTTACACTTGGTGAAAGAGAATTATAATTTCCCTTTCCCACATTGTTTGAGAATTGCATTAGAAATGCATCTGAGTCACAAAGTTCGCTCCCCTCCATGTGTTAGGGATGGGGGATTGTTGGGTTTTACATGAGAAATAGTAACCAGATATGAAAATGGCATCAAGACTCTTGGACAGCCAAAAGGGAGTTGGATCCAGACATTCACTTTGGCCGTCTTCTCTATAGTTAGTGCCTGTCTATCTGGATCTGTGGAAGCAATGTCATTAATGCCAACACATCGATCCCCCTGTCTGTCTGTCTGTCTGGCCAGCCACATCGGTCTCCCATCTGCGTATGATGCAATTTCCTTTGCTTCTTTATTGGGAGATTAAAGGAGATGCCTCTTCTGCCTTTTCCTTGCAGATAATTTATTGCTTCTGGATTTAATAACTTTTCGTATTTGAAGGTTTCCTGCAGATGGATTAGGAGCAAATGCAAACATTGCAATGGCAGCATTTTTAAGGCAAGCATCTACACTGTAGGCTACCTGTTTCCTGATCCCCCGATTGTATAGATGGAAATCCATGTATATAGCCTAGCTATCGCTTCAAAGGCAGCTTTGGCTAATAGGTATTGCTTTTTATAGTAAATTTAAGGGGGAAATTATCTTAAATGCCTTTCTAGTAGCTGTTGGCAAGTTCAGTGGTGATATTAAGAATGATGTCAAAAAGTTTGCTGTCCTCCCCATTGGATAATGTATGTCCTTTCAAAGCAGTGGGATATCATTCCTTATCGCCAAGTTTTGCATCTAGAGGTCCCTCCTAACTGGAAGGTTCCTTTGCCTCTCTTGTAAGCAGCAAGTGGCATCTGCCGTAACGAGTCAGTAGTGTTATGTAGGGATTTACTTTAATAAGACATTGAACTGGAAATATGGGTGGAGCTGTTAGCTCCAGCCCACCTGTTGTAGGGGATAGATGTAATTCCATAAGACCTTTCAGGGATATACTCCTAGCACATCTCATCTTGTCCCCTGGGAGCTGACCCTACAACTTGTGTGTTTAGCTCTGCTGAGCTGACTGTGCACAGGTTGGCTCTGCTAAAGCCCTTTTATCACTGCAGCCCTGTGTCTTAAGCTCTGCTTGCGGGACCGAAAGGGACTGCTTCAGCCCTTGTGGTGACCTTGTGGTCTTTTTGGATCTCCAGGGCTCAGCTTCAGTCCTGACACCTAGGAAGACTTACCACGTGATGTGGCTGTTCTTTTAGGACACAGCTAGCTGAAGCTATTTATGTGAGGTGTCCCTGCCTAAGGCAGGGGAGTTGGAACTGGATGATCTTTGAGGTCCCTTCCAGCTCTGACAGTTCTGTGATTCTATGATTTATTTTTATTGTTAGGCACAGGAGTAGCATGAAGAAATAGAGATGTCTGTCAGCTTTGCAGCAACTTGCAGAGACCGCTTCATGGCAAGTTTGGGTTGTTGCCCTATTTCCAGTCATCCCATTTTCTCAGGTGTAGAAGACTCACCTGTGTCTGAAACTCTGGCCTGAAGGTTTCCAAGGACTATTTCTTTCTGCTACATTTCTGGTGGATTTTTTGTTTGTTTGTTTGTTGTTTTTATGTTTCTACACAAAAGTTTGCATGGTAATGCTCTTTCCAATTGTACCTCCTTGGTAGCATCAGCCCTGATGAAGGCACATGTCCACATCCCTGGGCTGCTATAGACTGGCAACGTGGGTGAGCATCTCAAATGGGGTTTTGTAAAATGAGACTCAGAGCAGTGCCTTGCTTCACCACAAGGTTGTAAAGAGCAATGTTTTGGAGAATGAGAGTTGTTTGGGCATTGCAGTAGATGGCAGCTGCATTAAGTGCATTCTCATATCTCACTTGAAATTGGATCTCATGCTAGTTTCAGCAGAGACTGCAGAGAAAATTCTCACATCTGTGAGAAGTTTCTCTTGTCCAGAGTCAAGACATGGAGGAGAAGCAGCTGATGCAGCCACCATTGCTCAGCTTCTCTGGTGAGTTACTGTTGGTGGCTGAAACTCTCAACTGTCTTTGGGAAAGAGTATCTTCTGTATCCCTGCAGACACTGCCATGACTCTGAGGGTGCGCTCTGGCTAGGAGGAGGCAGGTAAAAGCTCTGCAACATGCCTGAGGCTGACACCTGCTGGAGGAGGTCTTCTCCTCCCATATGATGCTGAGAAGCATGTGCTGGGATTGACTGAGCTGTGATGCTAGAGGAAAGGAGACTTCCTCCTCAGCTCCTGGGAAGAATCATGCAGTCATGTTACAGGTAGCTTCAGAGTAAGATTTATCTTATCTGGCTCATTGCAGAAGGTCTAGGAGGATGCACTTCTCAGCATTAAGTGGTTACTAACTTGCGTATGCAGTGGATTAGGGCTTGAACCCATGCTTGTGTGCTCTACCTAAAGTGCTGCGTAGTCTTGCGGCACTCCTGTGGCAACTGAACAGAGGATGGTCTGTCAGAGTGTATGAGAGGCATGTTCACAGGTTTAAAGGTGTGTAAAGCAATCTGGTTACTTTGCTTAATTAAAACAGTGCTGCAGAGCGATCTTGTCATCCATGGCAGAAGGGCAGTCTTTCTGCACCCATCTGCAGATATTTCCCATGTTCTGTGGGTCAGAACATTCTCACTCCATGTACTGTCTCCTATAACTTAACAGTTAGTAATTTCCCCTGTAATAAACCCCCAATCCCTCGGTTTTACTGACCAACTGACAAACAGTAATAACCAATGAGCAATGAACAACTGCTAATGCTGCAGAAACAGCCCTTTATCAAAGGCAGCTCAGAGGCTGATAATTATCTCCTTCAGGGAGAAGCTTTGCAGGAGGAGTTCCCACCTTACTACAGGAGATCTTTGCTTCACTTGAAATTATTTTGGTTGTATATCTTGGCTCGACATGCCTCCAGTCCTTTTATTTGGTATGAAGATTCACAGCTGAAGCCTCCATATATGAAGAGCCATAAGGGCTTGCAAAGTTCTTTTAACATATTTACACTTCCCGCTATGGTAGGGCAATAAGTGACATGTAGGGTTTAGCACTCACAATTAACCCCTGGATGGGATGGGAAGGCACTTGAGCCAGGTTGCACCAAGGATCTTAGGGCTTCCTTCTAGTAGAAAGGCCTGCAACAAACACAATATATATCCTTTGTAATGATAACTCTTTTCTTCCTCCACAAATAAAAGGTTGCTTTACTTACCTGGATTTACAACTCTATTAATAAATTTCCCAGTGAAGACATAGCTAGTCTCTGCCAAAAAGGTTTTTTTTCTCATGGAGTTTAGCTCTATTGCTTGGAAGGAGGAACTAAGCAGCAAATAGAGTTCCTGGCCCCAGCATGAGGTTCTCTATTTGCATAGCTGTGTCAGGTGTGTCATTTTTCACTTGTCCCATTGACAAAGCCTTATTGGGAAAATGTTTATGTACAAAATGAGCCAACATCACTTCCCTTCTCCATCTGCTGGAGAAGGTCCAGTCCTACTCACCCACCTTTTAACAAAGGTTTATTGGAGAGAGCTGCAGAACTGGCAGCACGGTGAGAGACGCACTAGAGAACAAAAAGAATTTTGCTACAATGCTCTTCATCGTCACAACTGGGGAAGGTAGAGACACAGACTGAATAAATGGGTCTGATGATGCTGGGTTGTGAGTAGGTTGTGAACTCCAAACTCCCCAGCACACCAGCACTTAGTCCTTTGTCTTTGGAGTTATATAACACTACACAGCCCTCTTAAATGGGTCAATTATTTCTCTATGGAAGAGCAACTCAGAGAAATTTATGTGTCAGTTGACTATGAAATATATATTTAATTTTCAACAAGAAGGCTCATTTTTATTTGCAATTTGAGTGAAATCAATATTCCAAAATGGCATTTCAATAAAATGAAGATTGTAAAGCAAACAGGGTAATGAGAAGGCAAGCACTGTAAATAGATTTTCAAATGTCAGGCAGGTGATACATATTTTCAAATATGTAACTTGATTTCACACTGGTAAATATGGGAGACTGATAGCAGACAAACAAGAACTGTGGAAGGAGAGGAATGATATGAGACTGCCTGTGTTTTTATCCCTAGCTAGTGGTGACCTGCAGGTGTGTATGGGACCCCCCTGGGTTCAAGAAAGAGGACAGGTATTGTTTTTACGTATGGTCTTGGCTGGAAAAAGACAACTTTACACTATGCTTAGAGCCCCTGATGTTGCAGCAAGTCAATGCCAGGTTTTTTTTTGCCTCAACAGTGGGATGCATAGGGGTTAAGGAAAGAAGAAGACATTAGGGAAGGGCTACAGGGGATCGTTGCATGAGCTACTCTTGCACTGATGCCCAAGCCAGTGATGCTGGAATGGCCGTATCTCCTACATCTGTGCAAATCCCCCAGCTTTACTGGACCTTTCACATGCTGCAAATGACTCCCTCTTGCCTTTCCCAGGAACGCACGGTGTGTTTCTGCTCTGCTAAGCGGTGGCCACGTTCCAAGCAGCAGCGGCTGCATTTTTATGCTCTTGTATTGGAACAGGACTCACATAGTTTGAATCATCACTTGTAGTCACCCACAGCAGAAACGCTTGTGATTAGAAACTTGTGAGGTCATCCCTGTAGCTTGCAAAAAGGGTTTGGCATCTTTCTGAGAAGAAAAGCAACTGGAAAACTGAAGAAATTGTATGTCCTCGGCTGTGAAAGTTGACACAAAGGAGGCAAGTGTGTAGAAGTGCCACATTACCCCATAACGGCTTTGAGGTGGTGGATGAAGAGCACACAATGCTATATATTTTTTTTTTTTGTATTTTCTTAATCACAGTATCCCTCCCTAAAATGTCAGCCTGATTTCCCAAGGGCTTGTAAGAGTCAAAGCTGATTGATTTGCAGGTCAGAGAGGAAGAAATGGACCTAAGTCACTTACTAATCAAGCTTTCTAAAATAATTGCTATTATCTTGATTGAAAAGGAAGTTTGGGAACACTTTAACATGAAATGAAACAAGCTTACAAGAAAGTAATTGAAACAGTAATTTGTTTGAGGGGAGAATTAAGATATGATTTCAAATTGGTAAAAGAGAAAAGGCAAGACACGAAGGCTGAGAACTAATACAACCAGCATCTCCGGTCTTTGCAGAGCTGGTAAGCCGGGATGTGACATTTGGTGGCTGGAAATAACATTGCTTTGGGCATGGAGTTCTCCATCCTGGTTAGTTTTTCAGGCTTGTCACCACCTGTATGTATTTTTTTTGGAGAGTGGGAAATTTCCTGTCCATTGTTGAGCGACATGGGGGCTTGGTGCATCTGTGCGACGTCTGTGGCATCCAGCAATGGGCTCAGCTTTGCTGAGCTGCTGTTTGTCACCTTGCTGATTTTCGCTGGACTCTCTGGATTTCTGAATAACAGTGATTTTTTTCAACTTGGGAAGCTGCTGTTAACATCACCCTAAAAGTGGATTTGGGCGCCTTTTTGATGGGGGAAGCAGACGTGGTACCACCACACTCTGCTGCCAGGAGTCCAAGCTGTAAGCCTCAGACCTCCCAAACTTTCCTGTTGTTTCATCTCAATCCAGGAAATGAGGCAGACATCTTTCTTATTCCTGCTGGTTAGAGAGACTTAGAGCTTTCATTAGATGTTGGATTTTGATCTTAGCTCGTAGAAAGCAAAGAAAAATCACGCACGCAGTCTGGCAGGGGAATTGAGTATTTGTGCAATATGAAAGGTCCTCTCAGGTGCGGCTTGCGCTGTATGGTTTGTGTAGTGTTCAGCAAGGCCCTGTCAGTGCTGGGGTTTCCTGTGGCTCATAGCATTCCTTTACTATTACTTTTCTTTTTCTGTCTTGCTTTGTAGAATTTGATCTCTGCTTTAGATTACATCTCTGGTAACGTGTGCGCTCTGATTATTGCAGTGTGCCTTGCTGAATAGGGATCACTCCCTTCCTCGGCCTCGGTTTTCTTCACCTTGGCTTATAACTTTACTTTCTGGGGAAAGGAAGGTTTGTTTTCCTTTGGGATTGCTGGAGATGATGGTCTTTGATTTCTATGTCCGTGGCCTGAAATCGTTCTCAAATCCAGCCTGTCATATTGAAATGATTTACTTCTTTCATTGTTTGAATGTCCTTGTTATTTCTTGCCAATTCTTTGTGCGAGAACGTTCATTCCTGCATTTACCAGGGCTTTCTGCAGCTGACTGGACTGTCAGGTTCACATCTGTCTTTCATAAGGAGGATTTTGCAGACAAGAACTCCCTGGAAAGGGATCAAGCCTTTTTGTCGTCATTGTTGTTGTTGGTCCTAAGTTTGTTGCTGCTGAGAGGATGATAAATGCTGTGCACGAGACATCCCGTGATGAACTCACATGCCTTTGAGGGGATGGATGTAATTGTCTCTTTACCCATCCTCGAATGTATTACAATTTATGTTAATGAAAAGCCAGAAAGTGCTCATAGTGCCACAACTTGTGTAGTTCAGAGCAACTATGAGGTTGTGGCAGAGGACTGCTCAGTAATTCTGAGACAGTGACTAAAGCAGAACTTTGAGAGGCTGTTTTGCCCATCCTAAGCCTGTTTATACACTAATTACCTATGGATAAGGCACATCCATTCGATATGCATTTGCTAGTGGTGGATGTTATCACATGCTAGTAACGGATGTTATGAGAAAAGTTCTGTTTGTGCATTGAACTAGCATTTCTTATGTTTCTGGGAATCCGCTCATTTTTAAGTATAGACAGACAAAATGTTAGGTAAATTTTTAGTTTTTAAGAGTTTTTAATATCTACATTTCCCCACCTGACATGGCTGAAGTGCCTAAGCCCAGACTTCCTAGTAATTACCATTGGCTCTTATGTGGTATCTGCAGATAAAATGGTTTCTGAACATCGTGGATGGGTTTGTTGAAAGCCCTGTGAAGCAGAGAAGCCCTCTTCCTCCAGAATATAGGTCCTTTTGTTGTTGGATAATATAGGCAGTTGTGGGGCAGAGCAAGGAAGCAGCTTTACTATCTTCACTTTACTCTGACACTAATTTGCCTTGGTGGCTTGGGCAAGTCAATGACCTTCAGTGATGGAGCTTTCTCAGTTGTGAAAGATAAATGCTTTGCTGGTTTTACAACACAGACAGTGTTTTTGAGAGTTAATTAGTTGGTGTTTGAGGCACAACAGTTTTATATAGGGGTTATTTTTCTTGGTCCCTTTGCTTGGGAGGGTTTTAGTTGCTATCTACTTCAGGGATGGCTCTGATGAGAGTAAAGGCATGTCAAGGTAAGTGTGTGATTAACAAGGCAAGCGTGGGCTAGAAGAGATTTCTCTAGGTGAGAAGTTGAGTTGCTGTTGGCCACTGACTTTCCTTTTGGCATGTGTTCCTGAAAAGGTCCTGGTTCAGGGAGCACCCTGTGATGACCCCACACTCATCTTGGTGCTTTAAAGGCTGCTCACTTGCTTTCAGAGGTACTCAGCCACATAAGGGGAGGAAGGATCTGAATTTCCCTCTCTCTCCTACCTGTGTGGCCAGCTGAGGAAGTCAGGAATGTAATTTCATGCACCATAAATACTAATAAGTCCAGGTACTTACGATTCGAGCATGCACATCAATGTGGTGGGAGCTCTCTCCTCTGGCTGGAGTCGGTGTAATCACACTTAGGACCTGTTTGTCTTGGCGGAGCTGCCTTTATGAATGAGGTAACTTAGGAAAAGACATCCCTTCACTCATGGCAAACAGCTAAAAATATCTGAACTTCCACAGGCCTGGGGAGGAGAGCAGGAGTCAGAGTAAAGCTCAGAGCATGGACCTCTGGAGATACAGTTTTGAGCTCCTTTACCAAGCTGAGCAGGAGTTGCAGGTCTCTGTCACCCTGTGCACACCATCTTTGTTGGACTGGGCTTTACCACAGAGCATGTCTTGGGGCTCAAAATGCTTTGCTCACATTTAACCGCTTAAAACATGCCAGTTACAGCAAATGACCTCTGTTCATGCTGAAAATCCTGTTTTGCCTCTAAGTGACTTACATGCTGAGTTTACATGAGTGATGCAAGAGCAAATAGCTCTGCAAATAGCTGTGAGACCATCTTGGATGATGACTGCTGCTTTGGGACAAAGTAGACAGCGATCTCCTTAGCCAAAGATGAGTTGAAGGTTGCTATGCTTTTCTTCTGCCCTTTAAAATAAAATTAAGCAGTCTTCCTCTTTGATAATAGGAAGAGACACTTGTAAACGTTTAAAGCTATGGGTAGTAAAGTATTTGGACGCGCAAGGGTGGCCTAGTTTGAACTGACCAAGGGCTGATAGTTGCTTTTTGTGAGTGTGTCTGTATTTAAGTGAAGTTTTTCAAAAAGAAACAAAAAAAGCATCATTTCAAAACCTGAAGGAAACTAATGAAGTGATGCAGTTGTGCCTCCTGCCGAAGATCTGGCCTCAGACCTTCACAGACAAAGAAAAGGGCTTGCTCAGGTAGTGTTTATTATGCAGTGAGAGTTCCTGTTGCCACTTTCCCCATGCAGCTGGAACCACAGCCCTGTGTGTTTTTGTGTGTGCATGCATGTGCTTACTTAGAGGCACTTCATAAATCATGCTTGAAAAGTGCATTTTCCTTTTTTTTTTTCATTTTGGAGTTTGGCGATAAACAAGTCAACTAAGAGAAAAATCAAACTTGGGATTGGTTCAGTCACCAGCTCTAGGGGGGTAAGGGGCTCCAGAGATCAAGATATTTATAAATGTGCGGTAGCTGGAGTGGGTGTACCGGCTACTTTTTTGGCAAGGCTGAAGTTGCTTGGTTATTAAGAATGATTCTTTGTTATTTATGTCACCCATCTGAAGCTGCCGTATCTCTGCAGATGTGCCCTAAAGCAGGGAAGTGAAGCACAGGCAGCGCAGCCAGACTGCTTAAGTTTTATTGGAAAGCGCTGCTCTCGTTGTGAGAACAGCTTTTTATGGCCAGCCATCTCCGTCTGTCCTTGTTTTCCTTCCAGGAATGCAAGGGGCTGGAGAGAATAAGAAGCGGGGAAATGCAAGTCTGATTGAAATGCTGGGGGATCATGAAAGAGAGCACAAAGGAAGGCAAAAAAACCATAAAAACCCTGTAGTGGGGGCCAGTGAAAGAATGACAGTCCTGAGAGCGTGACATGGCTCTGTAGCTGTAGCTCTTCTTTTCTCAGGATGCTTTTTAACTCTTGCTATGAAGAGTCCTCCAGCTTGTAACCTTCATTAAAAAGGTTGGATCAAGATTGGCTTCTTTTTGAAGTGCAAGGGAAGGTGGATGTGTTTTTACTTATCTTTTCTTGTAGTGCCTGCAATGGAAAAGGCTGTACAGGTCTATGAGAGTGACTTACAGGGGCCACTTAGTGTCCCTCAAATGCTTTGATATCCCACAGTGTGCTGGGAGATGATGTATGGAGGCCAGGGGGGATGTAAAGCATGATCTGCACGAGCACATAGGTGCTTGTGTGCATCAGCCAGGAATTGGGACCAGGCATCAGTTCTCCCAGTTCCATCTTGAAGGCTGCAGGAGCCAAATGCTGTGGTGCCAGCAGATTTTCTGCCTCCGTGACCAGGGTGCACTGGAGGCGCCCAGCAGGTTTTTGCCTGGTATGGCTGATGACTGAAGCAGGGAAATTATTTGTGGTGGTGTTTACCTAGAGGGCTGGGCTGGCCAGGCTTTTGTTGCTGTTGCTCCTGAGAGAAAGAGCAGTATGGACCACCAGGGCTGCTGTAAACGGGACAGCCCATTCTCAACAGGGCTACAAAATTCAAGTCCGTCCATGTGCTGGTGAAGCTTCCCAGCAAGGCTCTGCCATGTGGCTTCGGAGCTCAGGGCTGTTCAGCTGCTGAGCTTCCTCAGGAGAAGACAGTTCCTTCACCAGGGTCTCCGTTCCCTTCAGAAAGTGGATATTATTAAGCTCTCCTGAGACTGAGCTGGGATTTGGGACTGCATCTCTTATTTCCTGAGCTCCACTGACAAGGTTGCAGAAGGTGGCTGCTGTGTGCACTTTTTTGATGGAGAGTGGCTGTGACTGTTGGGCTTTGCACCGAAGCCAGTGCTGTCAGTGTGGCAAGAGAACGCTGCAGGAGATGGGCCCTTCAGGGGTGCTTAGCTGAGCTGGTGGTGTTCCTGGGCATGTGCAGCGGATGCCAACCTTAGATGTCAAAGTAAGTCTAGGTGTGAAGAAATTTAGTGAGGTGGCTGGACAGGAAATCACTATTATTTTTGTGACTCATTTTGTTAGCGTTAAGCACTTACCTTCTCCCCGAAGTGAAGTTTGTGTGCCTGATTGCTCTGTTGTGAATCCTGCCTTAAGTGGTATGCCCAGGGTGAGAAATAAAATGAGTGCGAAGAAAAAGCAGGCAGAGTCCAAGCTGCTGCCCTAGGGTTTTCCTTCTCCTGTAGAGCTGGAACCAACCTTACAGTTTTTTCTTTGCTGTGGCTGATGTGGTAACATCACCAAGGTCCTTCATGCCAGTGGTTACAGCTCTGGTGCTCTCCTCTGTTTGTTGTAGTGACTGCAGAGAAAGACTACCTTGTCTGCATCTTCTGTTTTTCTCTTTGCCTTGCCAGGATGATACATTTGTTTGGGTTAGGTGTCAAGCAACATCCACTGCTAGAACAACACCACTGACTGCCAGAGTCGAGTCACTGCTGGTCAGTCCCTCAATGCTTGGTTATTTCAGGCTTTGGCACTCTGAAACACTTAGACGATGATTTACAAACATCACATTGTGGAATCTCCCATCCAAATCCTGCTCCACATTATGAAACACATTGGATGAGCTTTGGGCAGGGTGAGACAAGGCAGGATTCGTCCCTTAGTAAATGCATAGATGTGCTTCTCTGACACAAAAAAAAAGAAGGAAGGAAAGGAAATACAGATTGAGCAGCTCCAAAGACACAAAGTGAAGATACGGAGGTGAGTAGTGGAGTCATTTAATCCTGTTATGAAGAAATGACTGTTGTTCCAAGGTAGAAGTGCAGAAGGTAAATAGAAATACTGTCTTCCTTCAAGGATGAAACCTGTCAGCCTGGTGACTGGTGGCTTTTATGCTGCTTGAAAATAGTAATCAAACACTTACGTGTCTCACACACAGGAGATGCTAATGAGAAGTTTTCTGTTTCAAATCACAATTCTAGATAATTTATGGAAGAAAGGGACAGGACTTAACATAATGCAGAGATGACTCTTGGGTGCTTTGCCTTCCTTCAGAGGCTGAGAGATCTGATCCTGTTTTGGGGCTTGGGAAGGCATTTCCTATAATTCTCTGCACATATGCACCCCAAAATCCCCAGTAATACTTGGAGAGTACTTGTGGTCTTTCTTGCTTTTTTTTTTTCTGTCATGCTGTAGGCTTGAAACATCTTTTCTGTGCTGGTGATGGTTGGCTGAATGAGGCAGCATGAAGGAAATCCATTTGGACTAAATATTTAGTACACAATATGTTGTGTCTGTAAGGAATTGAAAACCCAAATCGCCTCTTCCAGTCCTTTGATCACTGGATCGTTGGCTTGTGTAGCTGACCTGCACAGATGACATAAAGATCATCTTTTGTTTAGCTCCTGCTGGATGAATTTGTGTTTTTCTGTCTGCCTTCTCTGGAGATATTCAAAACCTGGACATGTTCCTATGACATCTCATCTAGGTGATCCTGCTCTGGCAGAGGGGTTGGACTAGATGATCTTTTGAGGTCCCTTCCAACCCCTAACATTCTGTGTGATTCTGTGTGATTCCATAACTGCTATGTTTTTCTGCTAGCCTTACAAAATTGAAAAATATTTTAGTAAGAGCTCCTGGTCAGCTGGAAACATGATATCTTGGTGACAATATAGACCTTATCACTGCCGTCTTGTAGAATAGAGATGATCAAAGCTCATTTGTCATATCCAGGTAAAGGAATTTGATGACATACACCTGGGACAGAATTAGCCTAGATTAAGTCTACAAGGCTCTGGAGATTTGGGGAAAGCAACTGGGAAACCAAGAATGATTTGCAGCATTACTGTGTCTATGGCTAGCAGGCAATTCAAAGTTGTTAACACAGGCTGGCTTTGTCAGGATCTTCTTGTACACACTTCTGAGTCATTCAACAGTAAGCTCCTTTCAAGAGCTCGCTAGTCACCAAGCAGGATGGACACTGACCACGCCTGGCAGATGTTTGGTCAGGGTAGACTTTTCTGGCAGTGCATGTTCACACTTTCCTTTCCGTTAAAAGTGTTTTCCTAGTGACTCACCAAAATGCTCCTGATGCAATTTCTCTTAGCCCATTGCTTCTCATGTGTCCAAATAAGCGTAGAAAACAGATTAAGTCTGTTTTCACATCTCCCAGGATCCTTGTCAGCTTTCTGCTGTTTATGGTGACTGTATCAATATTGCCTAAATTAGTGTTTGTTCTTTTTCTTTCCTCTGGACTCTCTCCTGGATATCCATGTTTCGCTTGCAACCAAGAGCTCCAGACGAGGCACAGTCCTCTAGCTGATATCTTACCACTGTAGAGCAAAAGGAAAGGGTTTAGATCCGGTTGGAGGTCCATCAGGCTCTTAATATCATTAGTTGATGTTCACTCATGTGATCTGCATGACTGCTCTGTGGAAAGCTGATTTTCATCCTGTATTTGCCCAGTGAATTGTTCCTGGTTGACTTTGGTATCTTGGATTTGTCTGTATCTTGAGCCTCTCAAGATCATGTTGAGTTATCTCCCTCTCCCTTTACTGCAATCCTTCCTAGCTTGGTATCATCTGCAAATGTAATAAAGATTATCTATATTCCAGCACCCTGGTCATCATCCAAGTACTGTGTGTTCAGGAAAATGAAAATATTTTCATTAGAACCGGATCTAGGACTGACCTCTGCAAAACCCCGCTTGATTTATCCTTTCACTGTGAAAAATGAATCAATGATATCTCTACTCTAAACACTTTTCCAGCTATTTTAGTATTTGCCCTAATAGCACACCATGTTTCTGTAGTTTGATTTTGAGAAAGTCCTGAGAGACACTGATCTTTCCAAGACACTGCTGATGTGGAACCTCTGAGCAGGGGGGGTTCAGATTAACAGCAAATTAATCCTCTGGTGAAGGCAAACCATAAATGAAATGCTAGTACACACAGTGGTCACACTGAAGACAACTGCTCATTTTTCTTTCCTTGTTTTCTGCGAAGCACCACAGCTTTATTTCTCGAGACCACACGGCATTTGACTCTAACGCTGCAAGGCAAACAGTGCATCTTTCAGACTATTTAGTTTTTACTTCTGTGCTAGAAGCACATGAAGTCTTCCCTCTCCAAAACACCTTTCCCAGGACAGGGGAATACTGTGTAGAGTGAGTGTTGGTGTTCTCACACCTTTCTGAATAGCTGCACAGTGGGAAGTCAGCCTTGCATGGAAAACAGATTTTATTTGTGGAATTGGCAAATCCTGTTTGTGATTACATTTTTGTAGATTAAAACATAGGAGTCGGATTAGTTATCTTATTATTAATAATAATGTGAGATCCAGCCAGAATGAATATAGGATACTGCATATAAATAGGTGCTAAGCAGGAATATGCTGTTAGGATAATTTTATAGTGCGACTGCATTAGCTGGGAGGAAGGCAAAAATTAATTTTGCCTCTACAGTGCTTGCATCGCATATTCTGACTTTAGCTCACCTCTGATCAAACTCTATTTATATTAAACATGCAGACATATGGCTGCTTTCACCAGCTGCATCCGTACTAGGCAAACTGCACAGGTCCAAGATGCGGGCTCAAGCACCCATCCAAACGACTTAAGTGTTCTTGTGCTCTTCGCCCTGGCTTTAGGAGCTAGCATGAGCCAGTGGCTCTTCCCAGTAAGCGGTATGAATGAAACCATGCTGTGTGGGAGGGAGTGAAGGAGAAAGTTTAACCATATGGACACAAGATGTGCTGCGCATATTGCCCCGAGGGTCAGAGAGTGAGCTTTGACCTGTGTTATTTATAAGCCCAGATGTAGTGACCTCAGCACCCCTGCAGTCGTAAGAAAAGGTAGACTCAGATACACGTTTTCAATTGCTCGAAAGGTCTCCTTCCCCTTGTTCATCCACCAGGGTAGTTTTTAAGTCCAGATGTTAATACTTGCACATAGGTGAGTTTTACTGCCATTCACATGTGTCTGAGTTTGTTTGGACAAAGGTTCTTTTGTACTTGAGGCTTCGCACTTCATGAGCCATGGGTTTGTCTTCAACATAGCTTTTTCATGAGTGTTATTAATATCTAATTTATGGTGTGGAGGAGGAAAAAGGGGAGTTTTTTGTTTAGATTTTTGACTCATTAGCTTCATTTTGTGAAGCAGATGAGTAACTCTACATGCAAGGGTGCTTACACATATGGCTCATGACATGACTTGAGCTGAGTTATAAGCTCTTTACCACCAAAGCGGATCCAAACTGGTTGCTTGCTCCTGATGTTTTTTTAGATAAATTGGTTCATTCAATTCCCTGAAATAGCAGAAAACTAAAAAGGCAAAACAGTGACTGTTCAGACTTGTAAGTGAAATTAGCTTACTTTTGACTAGGCAAGGGGGGAGAGATCAAGCTGAAGGATGTAGGTATGGAGATAGCTTGAAGTAGGGAAAGAAGGGCCAGAAGGAGAAAAAAAGTGGGGAATAAGAGAGGGAAAATCTTGGTGAAATCTTGCTTTTCTAGATGATGGAGAGAGGTGAATGACTCAAAGAATAAGAATAGATCAGTCCAAGAATCCAGGATGCCTATTGTAGGATGGGCTGAATGGTCTTGGAAGGGTGATTGTCTCCACTTATTAGTGATATAGGGAATTTCATCATCTAGTTTAAATTAATCTCTTAAATTTTAGACTAGGCCTGGCATTAGGTGAAGCATGGTGTTGGACCAGTACACGTAAGCTTATCAACATCTGAGCTGGACTGGCGTTTCAACATTACAAAGTCAAGCTAAAGATGAAGCGAGACAGTCCTATGTGCTTATTATTAACCAAAGGTTCTCTTCCTACTGCTTGTGGCGCTAGCATTTAGTATCTTGAATGATATAAAAACTTATTAGTGGAAGCATTTATTGATGTTAAAATCCGTTAGTCACCACATACTCCCACACCAGCCGTGTTTGATGTTGTGCCTCATTTGTGTTAGCAAATTTGCAGATGACATCAAGACGAGTGATGCAGTTGGTTGGCTTGAGAGTAGGGATGCCATCCTTGAGAGCTTTGAGAAGAGGGACTGTGTGAAACTCATGAACTTCAACACAGCCAAGTGCAGGGTCCTGCACCTGGGCAATCCCCAGTTTCAGTACAGTCTGAAGAGTTAATGGATTGAGAGCAGCCCTGAGGAGAAGGACTTGGGAGTACTGGCAGATGAAAGCTAGATGTAAGCTGGCAGTGTGCGCTTGCAGCCCAATTGTATCCTGGGCTGCTTCAAAAGAATCATGGCCAGCAGATAAAGGGAGATGATTGTCCCCCTCAACTCCTCTGTGGTGAGACCCCACCTGCAGTGCTGTGTCCAGTTCTGAAGTCCTCAGAACAAGAAAGACAGGGACGTGTTGGAATGGGGCCAGGGG
>WEIS01050296.1:0-14804 GCA_013389965.1 Todus mexicanus | reverse complement strand
AGGGACTGTGTGAAACTCATGAACTTCAACACAGCCAAGTGCAGGGTCCTGCACCTGGGCAATCCCCAGTTTCAGTACAGTCTGAAGAGTTAATGGATTGAGAGCAGCCCTGAGGAGAAGGACTTGGGAGTACTGGCAGATGAAAGCTAGATGTAAGCTGGCAGTGTGCGCTTGCAGCCCAATTGTATCCTGGGCTGCTTCAAAAGAATCATGGCCAGCAGATAAAGGGAGATGATTGTCCCCCTCAACTCCTCTGTGGTGAGACCCCACCTGCAGTGCTGTGTCCAGTTCTGAAGTCCTCAGAACAAGAAAGACAGGGACGTGTTGGAATGGGGCCAGGGGAGGGGCATGAAATTTATCAAAGGGCTGAAACCCCTTTGCTGAGAGGACAGGCTGAGAGAGTTGGGGTTGTTCAGCCTGGAGAAGAGAAGGCTCTGGGGAGACCTTATTGCAGCCTTTCAATAATTAAAGGGGCTTATAAGAAAGACAGAGAGAGACTTTTTACCAAGGCCTGTAGTGATAGGACAAGGGGCACAGTTTTAAACTGAAAGAGGGTAAATCTAGTTTAGATATAAGGAAGAAATTGTCTATGATGAGGGTGGTGAGACACCGGTACCGGTTGCTCAGAGAAGTTGAGGATACCTCATTGCTGGGAGTGTTCAAAGTCAGGTTGAATGGTTCTCTGAGCAACCTGATCTAGTTGAAGTAGATGATCTTTGAGGATCCCTTCTAACCCAAACCATTCTATGATTCTATGATTTGGACTCCGGCTAACATGTCTTGAGACTGGTTTTCAGTTTATTTTATATGTCACTTTTCTTTGCAATTCTCTTTCAAAGGCTTAAGGCTTGTTCTGAAGCGCCTCTGTTAGGTCAGGAAGACACTCTGGGAAAGCATGCAAATACAAAATGTGAAATAAAGAATAACCCACCCTGAGCTATAAAGGATTCCTCAGTGGGAAACATTTCAGCAAAAGAATGGTTTCTGTTTGGAGTTCAGGTGCATTAATGGTAACCTTAGCCACTGGCCTGCTGTTCCCAGTCTGTGATTTGTTGTGCTGGATCTCTCAGCATTGTCTGTCAGTTCTTGCCTTGAGAGGCCATTTCAGGTCTTCAGACCAGTGTTGATAATGCCTTTCTCCTGCCATTTTGTACATAACAATCCTGAAATGACCCTAGGACCCGCTATGTCACACCAGCACCTTTAACAAGGCATATAAACTCCCATGGTTAATTACATAATGAAACACAGTAGAAGTGTGCTGGGATATTTGTTTTACTCCACGACATACTTGTAAAAGTTCACAGACAGGTCTCTCAAGTTCCCACTTTGATCATTGCCTATTAGACAAACCTTCTGAAATGTCCTTCGTAGCACCACTTAGTGGCATGGTTTAGTTGATGTGGTGGTATTAGGTCATAGACTGGACTTGATGATCTCAGAGGCCTATGCCAGCCTCAATAATTCTGTGATTCTGTGATTCCAGCAGGAACTGATCCACCCTCAAGATTTACCAACTCTGTGATGTTTATGAAGGGTTGATTTCTTTCACACTTCAGACTGATTGGCAATTATGAGGTCTGTCTGTTGCAGCTTTCCAGCATAGAATCAGTGATTATTTTTCTCGATTGACGGTGTTACGAGCCAAGCTCTGAGCCTTTGGCAGTTCTTTGAATTGCTCATCATCATTTTGAATTTAGATTTTGTGATAATTAGGATGTCTGAGTTGGACAGTGAGAATGGGCAATTTGATCTAAGCCTCCACCGCGTAAGTTACTATTTTTAAAGCCATCTGCATGCTGTGAAAGCAGACTGGGAGGCTTGTCAAATTGCTAGAGGTGAAGAGGCTAAAAATGAGTTTTCTTTAACAAGCTTCTTCTGAGTGGTTTGCACACCGTATCTTGAGTATCAGCAGGACATAGTGGGGCATCTGGTCATACAATGCTGTAAAGAGGAATTGAACGGACTGTCTTTTGTAGATGCACGTTGCTAAAGGTTGCTCCCCACTTGCTTTCGTGGCAAGACTGAAGTCCTGCTCCAGTGCGGTGTGGGCTGCTTTGCTCCATGTATCATTTTTGCCTCTCAATGCCTGCAGATACCGTGGGAGAAGAGGAACCTCAAACCGAACTGGGGCACTAGTCACAACCAGATGTTGGGCTGCCTTGTGTGTCGGGAAGCAGAGTGTGATAAATCACAGACAGGCATGTGCTGGGGTGTGACACCCTGTGCACATGTGATAGCCATTAACGATTCCCTTTGCAAGTGCAAGCGAGAGTGAATGAAAATAGCAAGGCAGTAAACAAAGAGGGGCTTGGCGGCGTCTGCGGGGCTGGGAGCTGGTTGTCAAAGGTGCCAGGGTGGGACACGCTAACTTATGTTATCTCCTTGTGCAGAAAAGTTGTAGGCTAGGCTTCAGGAGAAAAGAGCATCAATATGCAATAAACACATGCAAAATACCTTTATTTAGGTTAAAGGATCTTAGTAGCTAGTCTTGGAGAGAGGATTGTGTGTAAAAGACTCCATTGCCTGCCTAATATACCACTTACGGTCAGGTGGACCTGCCTGCCTTTCTTCTCATTTCNCCTGAGCTATAAAGGATTCCTCAGTGGGAAACATTTCAGCAAAAGAATGGTTTCTGTTTGGAGTTCAGGTGCATTAATGGTAACCTTAGCCACTGGCCTACTGTTCCCAGTCTGTGATTTGTTGTGCTGGATCTCTCAGCATTGTCTGTCAGTTCTTGCCTTGAGAGGCCATTTCAGGTCTTCAGACCAGTGTTGATAATGCCTTTCTCCTGCCATTTTGTACATAACAATCCTGAAATGGCCCTAGGACCCGCTATGTCACACCAGCACCTTTAACAAGGCATATAAACTCCCATGGTTAATTACATAATGAAACACAGTAGAAGTGTGCTGGGATATTTGTTTTACTCCACGACATACTTGTAAAAGTTCACAGACAGGTCTCTCAAGTTCCCACTTTGATCATTGCCTATTAGACAAACCTTCTGAAATGTCCTTCGTAGCACCACTTAGTGGCATGGTTTAGTTGATGTGGTGGTATTAGGTCATAGACTGGACTTGATGATCTCAGAGGCCTATGCCAGCCTCAATAATTCTGTGATTCTGTGATTCCAGCAGGAACTGATCCACCCTCAAGATTTACCAACTCTGTGATGTTTATGAAGGGTTGATTTTTTTCACACTTCAGACTGATTGGCAATTATGAGGTCTGTCTGTTGCAGCTTTCCAGCATAGAATCAGTGATTATTTTTCTTGATTGACGGTGTTACGAGCCAAGCTCTGAGCCTTTGGCAGTTCTTTGAATTGCTCATCATCATTTTGAATTTAGATTTTGTGATAATTAGGATGTCTGAGTTGGACAGTGAGAATGGGCAATTTGATCTAAGCCTCCACTGCGTAAGTTACTATTTTTAAAGCCATCTGCATGCTGTGAAAGCAGACTGGGAGGCTTGTCAAATTGCTAGAGGTGAAGAGGCTAAAAATGAGTTTTCTTTAACAAGCTTCTTCTGAGTGGTTTGCACACCGTATCTTGAGTATCAGCAGGACATAGTGGGGCATCTGGTCATACAATGCTGTAAAGAGGAATTGAACGGACTGTCTTTTGTAGATGCACGTTGCTAAAGGTTGCTCCCCACTTGCTTTCGTGGCAAGACTGAAGTCCTGCTCCAGTGCGGTGTGGGCTGCTTTGCTCCATGTATCATTTTTGCCTCTCAATGCCTGCAGATACCGTGGGAGAAGAGGAACCTCAAACCGAACTGGGGCACTAGTCACAACCAGATGTTGGGCTGCCTTGTGTGTCGGGAAGCAGAGTGTGATAAATCACAGACAGGCATGTGCTGGGGTGTGACACCCTGTGCACATGTGATAGCCATTAACGATTCCCTTTGCAAGTGCAAGCGAGAGTGAATGAAAATAGCAAGGCAGTAAACAAAGAGGGGCTTGGCGGCGTCTGCGGGGCTGGGAGCTGGTTGTCAAAGGTGCCAGGGTGGGACACGCTAACTTATGTTATCTCCTTGTGCAGAAAGGTTGTAGGCTAGGCTTCAGGAGAAAAGAGCATCAATATGAAATAAACACATGCAAAATACCTTTATTTAGGTTAAAGGATCTTAGTAGCTAGTCTTGGAGAGAGGATTGTGTGTAAAAGACTCCATTGCCTGCCTAATATACCACTTACGGTCAGGTGAACCTGCCTGCCTTTCTTCTCATTTCGTTTTGTTGTTGTTTCTCCAAGTGTTTGATCTACAGAATCATAGAATGCCTTTGGTTGGAAAGAACCTCCAAGAGTCCTGCAGTGAGCAGGGATATCTTCAACTAGAGCAGGTTGCTCAGAGCCTCGTCAAGCCTGACTTTGAATGTCTTCAGGGATGGGGCCTCATCTATCTCCCTGGGCAACCTGTTCCACTCTCATAATAAACAACTTATTCCTAATGTCCAATCTAAATCTACCCTTCTCTAGTTTAAAACTGTTGCCCCTTGTCCTATTCCTGCATGCCCTTTGTCCCTCTCCAGCTTTCTTGTAGGCTCCCTTCAGGTACTGGAAGGCTGCTATAAGGTTTTCCTGCAGCTTTCTCTTCACCAGGCTGAACAACCCCAGCTCCCTCAACCTGTCAGTGTTGAGAAGAGTAACATACCCAGAGCCAAACCAGGTAAAATAAACTATGATTCTTGCAAGGGGCTGGAGGCAGAACTCCATCGCAGATAGGCAATGAAGGAGGATTATAGAATTGTAGGGCATAAGGTAATTCAGTTTGGAAGGGAACTCAGAAGGGCTCTCTAGTCCTATCTCCTGCTCAAAGCTGGTTCAGCTATGTAGACAAATTGGATTGTTCATGGCTTTTCCACAGGTAGCATACAAGAAGTTGGAAAATGGGACGAATGCTGAGATAATTCCTCCTGTGACTTCCAAGTGGTAATGGAAGGGAAACTAACTGTACATTTAAAGATGGATACAGCACAACTGGTGCAAAGTGCCTTAAATGGTCTGTGTTAGTAATGCAGGGTCTGGGGTGTGAAGAGAGAGAGGATTAAAAACCAGGGAAGGGGCATGTGTCTGTGTATAAAATTCAACATGAAATTCAACAAGAACAAGTGTAGAGTTCTACACCCACAGAGGAATAACCCCATGCACGGGTACAGGTTGGGGTTTGACCTGCTGGAGAGCAGGCCCACAGAAAATGACCTTGGAGTCCTTGTGGACAATAAGTTCACCGTGAGCCGGTAATGTGCCCTTGTGGCCAAGAAGGCAAATGTCATCCTGGGATGCATTAAGAAGAGAGGGACCAGCAGGTAGAGAAAAGATTTCTTCCCTACCCACTCTGCTCTCGTGAGGCCACATCAAGAGTATTGTGTCCAGTTCTGGGCTCCTCAATTCAGGAGGGTCAGAGAAATACCAGAGACAGTCCAACGGAGACTACGAGGATGATTAAAGGACTGGAACATCTCTCTGATGATGAAAGGCTGAGAGACCTGGGGCTGTTTAGCCTGGATAAGAAAAGACTGANATTCAAATTGTTTTCCCGTGGAAAGTCTTTGTAGAATTGTGTACAGCAGATCAAACGCTGCAAGGACTTTTAAGAGCACTTCTTTTTTGTGTATTTCAGCAGATTTAACTAATTGCTCTGCCTTTTTAAAACCCGTTTGTGCAAATATGAAATGCAGCGGGACTGGTTAACCAAAGTAGGTACTAACTAGCCTCAGATGGTGCTCTGGCTTCTTAAGGGCGTCGAAACATAAATTCTAGAGCGTAGTTTTACAGTCCATTGTTAGACATCAGTTTTCATCTGAAGTAAATTGTTTTATAGCTGCCCAGTGAGAGGACAAGGGGCAATGGGCACAAACTGGAGCACGAGAAGTTCCACCTCAGCATGAGGAAAAATTTCTTTCCTGTGAGGGTGACTGAGCCCTTGAACAGGCTGTCCAGAGAGGCTGTGGAGTCTCCTCTGGAGACCTTCAAAACCTGCCTGTACACATTCCTGTGCAACCTGCTCTAGGTTACCCTGCTTTGGCAGAGTGTTTGGACTAGAAGATCTCCAGACATCCCTTCCAACCCCTATCATTCTGTGATTCTGTGATTCTGTGTACTTTGAGAAAGCTGGATCCTGGAGGACTGGGCCAAAGCAAGATGAAGAATTTGAGAAGTGATGTCTAATTTGGCAGATGCCTTAGAGACAGCAGGAGGGGCACCAGTTAGGGAAAACAGGAGGAGGAAAAGCGTTACCTGCACGAGTATGTGGGGAAGAGCTGGGAGGTCACCAGGCAATTTTGGCAGAAAAGAAAGGAGTCTGATGGTGCTGAGATCACAGGAAAAAATACCTTAGTGTGCAAATAAATAGGAGCAGGAATGCAGAGATTGAAGTATAGGAGTATAGGCCATGTTTGGAAAAACATGAGGTTGAGTGTTCCTAGAAACAGAGTTGCAGATGCATGCTTTAACATAATGGGAAACTCATTGCGCATACATTTAAATATTTTCTCCAGTGCTGCCAGTGTTTTGTAAAGGTAATAGGTTCATTCATAGAGTTTAAAAGCCTGAAGGGATCATGGGCTCATCCAATACGATGTAATATGTGTTATTACACCATATCCAGTTGCTTTTATACTAAACTCAGAGCAATAAACACATCCCATCTTGGGGTTCAAACCTAACATGGAGAACTCACGAGAAGGACAAGTCACCCATGGCAGTGGTAGTAAAGATTAGTAATCCTGACCTTTCAAGACATGCACTGTGTCTCTAATCTGGGATGTATCCAGCTAATGATTCTTGTTATGACTCCCTCTGCTAGACTGAAGTGTTCCCTGGAAGCTGGTGGTTTCTTTCTCTTAATACATCAAGTCATCTTTCACATGCTCCATGTTGATAAAGTAAACATCATGCACTTGCCATTTTCCAGCACAAAGCAGGGTGGTTTTTTTTTCAGGTCTTAAGTCACACCACTGCCTCACCTCTGCTTCTTCAAGTTAAAACAAATGGCCTGCCTGAATTACACATGGTGTTCCAGTTTTAGTCTTACTCATGGCATGTAGGAGAGGTAACATGCTCTGTCCCTAAAATACTCCTCTTACTTTATGTCTTCAGGTGACTTGCCATGGTCAGAGCATTGCACTGCATGCTCTGGACGCAATCCTGTGCAACCTGCTCTGGGTGAACCTGCTTTAGCAGCAGGTTTGTACTAGATGATCTCCAGAGGTGCCTTCCAAATCTGACCATTCTGTGTGGTTCTTTATCTACTGTGATCTCTGTGTGCTTTTTCAGTGCTGCTCTTTCCAGTGTACTACATCTTCATTTAGGTTCTGTTTGACTTGCTTCCTGCCCTGCTGCTGTGCTGAGTGATGTTTTTGCTGTCATAGTTATGTGGGCATGAACAAACTGAGGTCATCAACCCAAGAACACTCTGTCTCTGAACTGCCCACAAACAGATTTTTCAGTTGGAGAATATGTTTTATATCTGAACAATTCAAGATTTACAGCTTCCCCTGAGGTTCTTTTAGGACCATATATTTTCATCAAATTGTTTGTCTAACTCCAGCCTCACATGCAGCTTCCTACCTCGTCACAAAATGAAACTATGCAGTGTTTACATTTCTTTAGAGGCATTCTGTTCCCTGGTTTCTTGGTTTTTTGGGGTTTTTTGGTGGGGTTTTTTTGAGGTTTTTTGGCGTTTGTTGGTTTTTTTTTTTTTCATTAGCATTAACTTTGCATTTATTATAATATATTCAGGATCTGCTAATTTTCCAATATTTTAGTCCTCCAGATTGGCTTAATCTCTCTGATATTCTTTGGATATGCTGGAACTGTGCTCGCCTCTACTGTGAGTTATTTTAAATTTGAAACTATGGCAGCACAGGGTATGTGAAATGTTGCTAAAGCATGAAATTACAACAAGCAGGAAATTTATGTGTGCGCTAATGTCAAAAGGAATGAATTAAAATGGTGAGTGATTGCTCAGTGAAGCATATGGATGATAAGGAATGCACATACAAACTCGGAAGGCATGTTTAGAAAATCCTAAATGTGACCATTCAGGCAATTAATAATGATTCTGTCTGTAGGAAATTTGCATGTACAGTAAATTTGATGTACAGAATCCTTTAAACTTGCATTGTTTGTTTTGGTTTGCCCTGCAAGGGAGGAGGCATGAAAGTGTTTCAAGCAATTAAGGATAACTTTGTCTCAAGGTCCTGTAGAAAAAATATGATCTTTGGAGAGCTTTGAGAAATGTAATTAATCCTCACTGCTTCCCCTACAAGGAAGAATGGTATTTAGATTAGGTTTTTGGAGGGGGACTTGGAGGATCTGGTTTGTGTTCCCCAGCTCTGTCACAAACATTCATACATCTTCAGGTTGTATTTCAAAATAGTTTATCTAGCAGCTCAGTAGAAGCAGAAATAACTACATTTTCAAATGTAATAATTTTGTTAGGTACTAAGCCCTCTGTAAACTCCTTTGCAGCTTTGGGAATTCTTGAAAAGACTAGATGTGTCTATCTGTACCAAACTCCTACCTTTGAAATGGGAACAATCTTTCTCTTTGATAATTGTACTTTAATTTTCCCTTTCTTTTCTGTGTTGATTACAGTAATTTTGGAGCAGGGGCACTCTTAAACTGCATTTGTCTGGTTCTAGGGAGGACCTCTGCCTTATTTTTTGCCTTGGGTACAATTGTAATAAGAATCCTAAGTAATTTGAATGAAGTTACATGAATTTGAAATCATTTAGCCTAAAAAGAAAACCTGGAAAGAGAGTAGGTTAGTAGTTTCCAGGTACAGAGGTGAGGACTGCCTGTTCTTAACTGCCTTGCTGGAGAGAGTAAGAGCATAAATTGTCACAATGGAAATTTGAGTTCTGTATTCAAAAAGAGTATTTTAGTGGTGAGAAGAGGGAAGTTCTGGAAGAGTCTGAATGGTAATCGTGGGGTCTACATCGCTGAGGGATTTTAAAAACAGGCTAGACTTGATCCTGCTACGGCACCAGAAGGGTGGACTAGATGACCCTGCAAAGTCTTTTTCAACCCTGTTACTCCATGATACTCAACTTTACTTTGCAGTTGCCTCAGGTTGATCTAGTGACTTGCTTAAAACAGGTAGTGTGTTGTTCATAGGACGAGGATTTGCTGTGCTGCTCCTGTATTTGCTGGCAAATCTCTCCTTGGGCTTCTCCAGCAGTGCCAGAAACTAACGCTGCTCTTTCACTTTGAGATATTTTTTCCTGCAACACAAAAGTCTACCTTGAAATATGAGTTTTCCAGCCATGTTGGCGGTCATTTGTTTTCACACAGAGCTTGAGGCAGGACAGGAGAAGGTGTTTCGTTTTTGTTGACGCTACCCACATGTGATTTTTGGCTGTGTACGCAAAGCGTGGAAAGCCTTACTTTCCAGCTGGCTTCACTCTACAGCACAGGATTCCCAGCCAGATTTCTCAGGACAATTTAAATCAGCTCAGACTCTGGCTTGCTCTCTTTTGTGTAAATGGGAAGGTATGACCATGTGCATTGGGGGTATTACTCTTTACCAAAACTTCTTGGATTAGGTGTTAATGAGTGGTGATGAAAGGGCACTGCTCAGAGCTCAGGAACTGCACCTGTGCTGGGAAATAAAACATGCCAAACCCTCTCTGGTCTTGGGGATGAGTGGCACAGCAGGACTTGCATCCAGCCAGATGTTTTTCCTTCAAAACAGGGCAATCACACGTATCCCAACTGCCCGAAGGCAATGATCCAGGCTATGGCCAGCCATGACTGGGGAGAGTGCTAGCTGACATGGGCCAAGTTTCTATCAAGGACTATGTGAACATTTAAAGAGTACAAATGATCATTTGCTAGTTCTTGGACCGATGCCCTGGGCCTCATTAGTTTGCAAGGAAAAGTGTAGCTCGTGGACCTACAGCAGCAGTGCCAGCAGACCAGGGAGCTCAGTGCTGGGAGGATGCTCTGGAGTTCCTGGGGAGCCAGCACGGCACCCAGGTGAAGCCTGTATCGATGCAGCAGTTAGTGGCTAACACTAGTAACCTGATGTTCAAACCTTCTAAACTCATGACAAAAGCTCCCTGCAGTGCTCCTGGGGCTTTGACCAGGTATTCAGCCATGCAGTTTAGAGCACCCAGACAGACTGGGTGCCAGCTCTAACCCCATCTCCCCTTGTGCTCCGTTTGCTCTGAGAGATGGCAGTGCTTGTGGTGTGAGCCCAGTGCACCCCTTGACTCCAGTGGCTGGACCGAACATGCCCATGTACTTAATCTACAGTGCTGCTTGGGAAACATTTTGGTTGGGTTCTTTTTTGAGGCGAAACAGATGGTAATTGTCAACTGTGGACCAAGGTCGTTCGAAGGTTTAAAAGTAAATGTTTTCCCCTTGACTAAGGATTGCTTTCATTCACTCAGGTCTAATGGGTGTATGACACTGGGATATTTGAATTGAATATGCAAATAAAATTAACTTTATTTTTTATGGTCACTGGGTTGTGTCCCCTGCTATACTTTTCAATTGTGTTGCACGTAGACACATAGAACAGGTCTCTAAACACTTTATTGCCTTCAGCATTTGGCTTAGAATTGGGTACTGATGAGAGTGCTGGAGCTGACAACCCTGTAGCCTGCGGTGGATATGCTCTGGTTATCTGCAGCTATCTCAACCATTTAAGCTTCCTGAACACGTCACCTGCCTGTCATAAGCTTGTTTTAGAAGGACCACCTCTGGATATATGAATCACACTGTCCCAGAATAGTGTTATTGTTCATTATGTCTTTGGCTTGTAAACTGTGACAGTCAACAAGTCTTCCCATTATTGTTGTTCGTAATTACGACTTTTCCTGCTGACTACTGGAATAAGTGCTGTATATTAATTTCAAATAATTCATCACTTGGACATCATCTTTTGCCTTTTCTGCATAATTTTTGACCGACAACTGTGCAGTGCTTGAGTCCCAATATATTGATGCCAAGTGATTGGTTGTGCCCGTCCAGGGAAAAGAGCAATTCCTGCATCCAAACATTCCTCGCAAGTGGCCAGGATATTCTGTGGCTTATGCTGGCCTGGCAGTCAGAAACCTCAGCTAACTCTGTTCAAATTCCACCGTGGTTACTTCCACTCTGTGAATGCAGAAGGGCACAACTGTTTTGAATTTTCTCTATATTTGTGAAAAGAAAATGATTCTTTGTCAAATAATTATAAATGCTTTGTTTGATTAAGCCCCACATTTATCAGCAGCGTTTTTGCAGCTCTTTGCTGCAATTAGTGCTAAAGCTGGAACACAGAACAAAGGAGGTGGAAGAAGGCTGGATTCAGGACTAGTTGCACAGCCAGCTTTTAATCCCCTTCTTGACAGCCCATCTTTCACAGTGGCTTGTCCATCTGTGCGCACTAGCCAGCACTAGCAGAAGCCAGTGTAAGACCTCCTGTTGAGCTCTATGTCAAAGTGACTCAGGGCAAGAGGTCCATTAATAATTATTTCTATGAGGAATTTGTGCTCTCCAAAGTTGGAGCCTCTGGGAGCACAACCATGGCAATCTTGTCACTCACGGAAGGGAAATACCTGCATTTAGATTGTGTGAAAGGTTTCTATCTCAAGAGGGATGGAGTGTTTTTAAACCTCTGGTTGTTGGGGAAGTGGGAAGATGCAGTTCGTCTTGTCTGTCGGTTATGGGCTCGCCAGAGGTGTGTCTTTGTCTCCACATGCTCAACACTGATGTGGACTTTCTTGCCTAGGAGTATTTCTTTTGTTTTTTTTTTTCCTGATAGTGCAATCAGGGCCCTCCTTACTGGAAAACCCCTCATAAATACCAGTAGAAGAACTAGAGAATAAATAAATGCAAAGCATGTCTGTAAGAGATGGTCTTCTTTAAACAGATGGAGGTAGGATTCTGAGGGAACTGAATCAGAAAATGGACTTTTAGTTCTAGTCACTCAAACTGAGAAGGAAAAAGGAGTTTTAATATCAGACTACACCACCATGTTTTTGCAAAAATGCAATCATGATTAATTGTGTACAAGAGTGGCTTCAAAGCCTTACCTAGATGGGAATCACAGGGGGATGAGAGTTTCCACATAGGAAGTTATCTTTTATCTCTGCAATTGTTTCTAGCACAGCCGTGGCTGGAGAAAAGCACCGATGGGAACCAGTGTTTGGATAGCTCATTAAATCAAATGATTGATACAAGCATGGCTTAAGAGTGAGTTCCACTGTAACTTTGCAGAGGGGTTGTAACAGCATTTAAGAGAGAAATTTTAGGAACTCAAGAACATGGGGGAGGTTCTCTGTGTATCTATTTTAACTCTCTGTCATTTTTATCATTTAATTGAAATATGGAAAGATTAGAAGTCAAAGACTTCCCTTTGACATAAAAAAGAGCAACATTTATGGCCTGAAGTTGGCCCAGGAGACTATTTTATCCCACCATCTCTCCCTTAAACCCTGCTGTTCTTTTTGATGGATGAGGTGCCCAGTGTAATATCCTTTTACAATCACATGAGCCTGCTGGACTCTCTAACACAACCGTTTTGTTCTTTGTGTTTAAAGGTAGAGGAGGAGCGTTAGGGAAAGATATGGTAATGTGCTTCCTTCCCATTTCTGGGCAGTAGCAGCTCTACCCTGTGTTAATAAAGTAGTTCGATAAGAGTGTTCAGCTTGGGCCGTCTGAGTTCAGCCTCTTTTCATTCTCAGTGGAGGCTGAGCGCAGCTCTCTGTGTAGCTCTGACAAGTCAAGGGGATGCGTGCTGCTCTACGAGGGCAGATAGTGCAGCACAGATGGTCCATCAGAGGCAGGTACCTCTGTACAGTTCAGCTCTTTAGTTACAGGCATGGCTGGAATACACATGTGGGGACAGTTCAGGCCAGGTCAGGCAAATTTTTTCAGCCATTTTCTTTTCTTGCAGAACATTTCAGTATTCAGTGTTCCTAGAGAGCTGTCCATTCATGTAACACAGCTGATAACATCCTTGAGCTGAATATGTGTCACAGTCCTGTGTGTGGGTACTGTTCCAGAGGGCTATCCCCGCTTCCTTTGTTACCCACAGGCAGCAAATCCATCTCTTTTCTTGGCCTGACACATCTCCAGGTCATAGGGTCCCATATCTGTTGTGCTCCTACAGACCTGTGATTTCATGTCCCAGATGCTATGAGCCCTGAGGAGCAGTATTGACCTCCCAAGCTAGGACAGCTGTTTAGTCTTCTGCTTTTGACCTCTAGACTTAACTGAGTATGTCTGCACTGATAACCAAAATAGCGCCAAAGCCCAGAAACTCCTGACACTGGAACTCAATTGTTCGTCCTGCTAATTTGCAGAAGTGATATTTGATGTTGCATGATCCTGAACCCAGCTTAGAAATTGGCATGGGCCACGCACTATTCCTGGCAGGCATTTTGGACGGAGCCACCCTGTTTTGGATGCTTAGAGAGTTTAGTGTTACAAAGGTTGTTAGACTGTACCAGGTAAATGTTGTGTTTAATTTCCTTGCATCAGAGAAACCACAGTTTACTTCTTACTCTGCGTAGGACTGGAGGCCAATGCTCCTTGTGTTTTTGTAATGGTACTAAAGATCAGATGATCTTTATTTTATCTATCACAAAATCTTCATGGGTCTAAATAGAACACTGGGAGGAGCACACATGTTTCCCTTCCCAGGTTTCCTCATCCCTTCAGGCACTCTTTGTGTGAAGGTCAGAATCTGCTGATGAGGCAAGGGTCATACCTCGTATGCATAGGTTTCTTTCCAGATCACAGCCTCTCTCTTCCTCCATGGCCAGATGCTTGTTGCCTGCACATAGCTGTGGATATTGTATATTTAGTCTCTGACCTTTCAGCAGAAGGTAAACAAAACAAAACATCCTCAGATGACATCAGACCCCCACTGAGGAAGAAGAATCCTTTCTGTCTCTGAAGATGATCATCAGAAATACATGATCTGAGGGTAGATACTGTCTTCATGCACAGCAAGTGGCACCAACCACTTCATTGCCTGCTTGGCCCACAGGGAAGCAGGCAGGCTGGGTCTCTGACTCTGAGACAAGGAAGAGCCAGTCTGACGATTCATCTCACCTCTGTCCTTTCAGTCCTGTAACAGTAGATTTACTGAGTGGTACAAGCTATGTGAGGACTGGTGCAAGACCCTGCTTTGCAGACTACTGTGATTCCTCTTGAAAGAGCCTGGGAAGCTGCTTACGGGTGATATCTCAGTTACCGCTCATATGTTTCATTAGATGCCTGAGTTTGAACAATGCTGTAGCCATTTCACTCCTTTTATCAGCCATCTATACAGAGACTAGATTGATGATAGGTTCTGATTTCCAGCTCCGTGAAACTTGGCTGCAGATCTGTAATTAAGTGCCTCCAAAGCTTGTGTTGCTCTTGGGAAACTGGGCAGGCAGCTCTTTGCACCAGCTGCTGCACAAGCACAAAGATGACATTTCTTCTACATACTGCGTTTTTAATTAGAGTGTGCCTCTTTCACAATGTACCTTACTTTGAACTCTATTTGTCGTAGATTTTTCATTACCTGGGACATAATTGGAAGTGAATTATTTGCTCAAGGGTGAAGAAAATAGCTTACAAACAAGATTTTCATAATACATATTTTTCAGATAGGTTCTTTATTTTTCACAGAGAGGAGTCTGAAGCAATTCAAAGATGGGAAGCTCTGACAAAGCAGAAGAATGGGCCAGTTCTCACCCTCCACCACAACAATAATTTTGACGGAATGGTAGAGGTGTAAACAAGGTGGCGATGTAACAGAGTTCTGCACTGGACTTGCTGAAGTTCCTGCTGAACAGGGAGAAAGTTAGGAAGGA
>WEIS01050294.1:0-14724 GCA_013389965.1 Todus mexicanus | reverse complement strand
CGAGGTTTCACAATCAACAACTACAATAAATGCCAACTTTCTTATGTATAGGAAAAAGATCAGAACTTAATAAGCACAACTCCATATGCTTTAAACAGCTCCACTACGTGTTTAGGGAAGAAATAAGAATTTGAAACATGTTTTCACTTCCCCACTCATCTAAACTGGCAGTTCAGGTTCACTGAATAGAATTCAATATCCCGCTCAGACGTGTCTCTGTTGATAAACCTAAAGTTTGCAACTTGATTTTTAGAATGGCACTTACAAAAATACTTTGTTAGTTTATTAATAGCAGACTCGGCTCTCCAGTGAACGGCTTTGAAAAACCCAGCTTATAAGAACTTCCTGAAAGCAAAGAAATCTCAAGCTAGACAACTTGTGAGCCCAAAATTTAAAGGGAAGAAAGAAATAGAGTGAGAAGAAAATGTGTAAGATTCAAAGAAGGAATAGGAATAGGAATAGGAAGATGACATTTTAGCTTCAATGCTTTTCTTAAGTTTCAAATGTTTACATTCCTCTGTCATTTTTTATAGGCATCGTTGCATGAGTTTTAATATACTGTGGATATGGAAGAAACTAATGGATAACATAAAAATAGCTAGATTAAATGAACTACTAGGTATATATTATGGATAAAACCAATGGAATTTCTCTATCATTTGCCATATCACATAATGTATTAATGAGGACCACAACGATAGTTACAGAGCTATGCTAATTCATGTTCTCAGTTTCATGTAGGATTTCTGTGGCAAGAAAATGATTTGTAAATTATTTTGCAACTTGCTATGCAATTTTCATTTATTTTAATACAGTCTACTTAGACTCATTTAATTTTTACAGACTTTTAAATTAAATCATCTTTTATTATTGCATATATTCTTTTATTTTTAATTGCTCTTTAAAATGATATGTTAAAACTTGTAATAAGGATTTCATACCCATACTTTACATCACTTTTATTTGGAGCTTATTGAAGCACAATTCTTGGCAAGACCTAGTTAATTCAGCCTGGCATTTTTGGAAGGCCTATCTGTTTTTTATCTTCTGCTGTTATGGGGGGTTTGGGCATCATTTTACAGAGATCAATACAAACCTCTGTTCACAAACAGCCATGGGGAAGAAATCTCTTAAGATGTCAGTATGGTTTCCTACACAGTTGATGGAGAAAGACAAGATCCTCCAGGGAACAATTCAAAAGCTAGTCTCTCTTCTCTTCCTCTCCTTCTCCTCTGTCTCCAAAACATTACAGTAAAATCAAGGGAGTTCAAGGAAAATCAATAGTAATGGAAGAAAACCTGAAAAAAAAAAAAAATCTTACAAAAAGCAATAGAAAGGGTAGGTATTTAAAATAGACACAAATTAGAGGGCAACAAGAAGAAACAGTGTGATCTGAAAATCAGAATGGTCTGAAAACTAAGAAAATTCTAGGGAAGTTGAATGGGAACTTCTCTTTCCTGGAGTAAGAGCACAGAGGTATAAAAGTAGGGAAGTTCAAAACAGAAACAGGAAAATCTTTTTCCACACAGCTTTGTGATTAAACAGTGGAGCTTATGAAGTAGATGAGAGCAAGCTCCTGGCCAGGTTGAAAAATTGATGTGCATTTTAAGACTGCCAGGACCTCAAGAAAAGCAGTCCTTCCAAAGGCTTTTAAAACATTCAGGTCTTAAAACTGTTAGAAGACAAAATGAGATGCTGCTGGAGATGTTTTATTTCGTATACACTGGCCACAGAGTTTTGCTGGCTCTCATGAAGCGACAGTTTTAGTCCTAAAGGAAAAAAGTGCACTGGCATACCCAGCCACAACTGGCACTGCATCTCTGCCTCATTTCTAAAATAAATGCATCAAATTTTGTGTACTTGTATTTGCTGAGATGTGAGCACGAGCCCCAACATAACACATCGCTGTTTGTATGTCGGATTTCTCCGGTTTCTCCTGCTTCAGGGTTTCTCACACGCTGCTGGTTTGAGGAAGGAAAGGAAACATCTGGAGCAAAGACAGAGGGTAAAGAGGTTAACGACTGATGGAAAATACCATACTTACCTTCAGTTCAGTAGCCACAGGGACTCCTCTAATTCTGCATTCCTTTCCACAGAAAAAAAAAGCCCATGCACATGTTCACAAAACTATCAGCGTTAGGTGTTGAAATGCCAGACCTCCTTCGCTTTCTTCTAGCAATCTGGATGTTAAGTCTTTTGTTGTGTATCTAGGACCAGGCTAAGTGGCTACAAGGATGATGTAGGGCTTAGTGGGTGGCAGAGGAATTCGGTTCTCAGTTTGATGTGGAAGCTCAGCTGTCCCAGGGGGTGCAAAGGTGATAAACTGACAGAGTCTCTCTTTAATTGCAGCCCCCAAATTATCCAATGAGCCCAATGAAATGATTCAGTTTATAATAATAATTCAGTGTATTATAACAGTTATAATAGAATACCAATTTATAATATTTCTTATCCGGGGGCCTTCAGCTTTAGATCTCTACTGGTATTGGATTTCAGTAGTAAGAATAAACTCCCCTGGTGCTAAGTGATTTCAGAGGTAACAAACTGAGTGTTTTAGGGAAACGATGTAATCACTTTGATTTCAAGCTGCTGCTTTCTCTGTTTAAAGGACATTTTGTATCGTGCCTTCCCCACATTTTTTCGGAAAAGGTGAAAAAGATAATTTTAAATAGAGATGAACCTTTTTGCCTTTTACACAAACTACAGTACATTATGGACTCTTTTTTTTCTCCATTTTGATTCCAGAATTTCCTTCCTTTTATCACTTTAACTTTGGCAGCCCTGTGTTTTGTTAAGGCAGGCAGGCTGCCCTGGATTTATATTCCCCTCTGAAATCAATAAAATAGTAATGAAGCAACAGAGGACACAGTTAAGCTCTTACACCACAGATTCAGGCCCCATGCTGGGTTAATGTACTAAAAGATTTTGCAGCAGCCAGATTTTTGTTTAATGAATTTCCTTTTTCTTTCCCCCCTTTTTCCTCGACACCCTCTCATTTCAGTTTGCTGCTCTTGCTCTCCTCCGCTTGCTCCCTTTCATGTGACAGCAAGTCGAACTTTACCAGCTGTTGCAAAAAAAAAAAGAGCTGTGCATTAGATTGTCGAGCAAGAGGGGTGATGACTGGCTCTCCTGGCATGTGGAGACTGAGTGAGAGGATTGGGAGGTGAAGTCACTTGTGTACGTCTGAAAGTCACTGCCTGTCAGCCTCCAGAGGTGTGTGGTACAAATGGCATGAGTCCCCCAATGCCAGCACAGATTTGGCTCAGAAGAAAGGTCTCACCAATGTTTTTTTATCTCAGGAGATCATAGAATCATAGAATTGTCAGGTTTGGAAGGGACCTCAAAGATCATCTAGTTCTAACCCCTCTGCCATGGACAGGGACACCTCTCACTAGAGCAGGTTGCTCAGAGACCCATACAGCCTAGCCTTAAAGGCTTCCAGGGATGGGGCCTCCACCACCTCCCTGGGCAACCTGGGCCAGTGTCTCACCACCCTCCTGGGGAAGAACTTCTTCCTAGTGTCTAATCTGAATCTCCCCAGCTCTAGTTTTGCTCCATTCCCCCTAGTCCTACCACTACCCGACATCCTGCAAAGTCCCTCCCCAGTTTTCTTGTAGCCCCTTAAGATACTGGAAGGCCACAATAAGGTCTCCTTGGAGCCTGCTCTTCTCCCGCCTGAATAACCCCAACTCTCTCAGTCCATCCTCATAGGAGAGGTGCTCCAGCCCTCAGATCATCCTTGTGGCCCTTCTTTGGACACACTCCAGCACATCCAGATCTTTCTTGTAATAATGTCCCAGGAAAAGTAAGGAGAACAGGCTGGGGAGTGGGGGCATTACGAAGCCTCACAGAGGTCAGTGTAAGCGAATGCAGGGCACTTTGTGAGTGATCAATAAACAGCATGGTGTCAGAGTAATCAGTGTTAGAGAAGTTAAAGAGCTGCTAAAAAAAAATCTGATTACAGTTCAAACTCTGGTGTTGGAAAGAGTGACTTTAGGGCATTTGGCTGCAAACGGCAAAGGAGGACACAAAAGAAGAGGTGAAGGCAATGTCATAGACTGTTTCTGAAGGCTTATTAATTTTATTTTCTGAAGGCAGATTCCTATTGGACTCCAGAAGACGATTTTTCACCAGGAGAACTATCAACCGTTGGAAGAATCTCCCAAGTGAAGTAATGGATTGCCCAACACTGGACAGTTTTAAGGCTCAGCATGACAGGGTGCTGGGCCAGCTCAGTTCAACTATATACATTTACCTTAAAAGGTTGGATGAGATGATCCTAGAGATCTCTTCCAGCCTGGGATTCTATGATTTCATGATTATTACTGCAAAGTAAGAGTAGCAATCATTGCTGCTGCACCTAATAGTGAACATAGCTTTGTCTTTTCTCTCCTTGCCTAAAATAACTTCAAACTATGTGAAAACATTGCTTCTCATATTGAAAACCTCCAAACAAGGGTCTCATCTTTGATTAATTTCGTTTTGTTAGACATACTGGGGGTCAAAAGCAGTCAAAGCATTGAAGATCTTACATGACAATGAAACTTTCTATTTTGAAAAAGTGACATTTCCTCCCCTGGAAAAGGAGAAGAAAAGCAAAGCTGCTCTGCTGTTCCAGAAATACTCAGAGAGCTTCTGGGGTGTGATCTGCTACACGATTGAATTCTTGCCAACACTACCACATTTGCATGTTTTTACTCTACCTACTGAACATCTCCGAATCCTGGGCGTAAGGCCGGTGTGCAAGCAAAGAGCAACCCTGTCTGACGTGTGCAGTGACTCTGATATATCAGGGTGCGTTTGAATACGCAGTCTGCACACCGGCCAGCTTATCTGCACTTGCACAGTGAATCCAACACGATTCGGGGAAGTGTCAGAGTCGGTAGATGTTTCTTTTCGCTTAGGAGGCAGCAACTGGAGAGGCAGAGGCCACTTCTGAATTTTAAAAGTTGGCAGGTATGATAGATTTGCTGAAACACTGGAAAAGATTGCTGACTCTCAATGCCAAATCGTGTAACTGGAATATGGGCGACTTTAATGTGTTTGGCAGCATGTACCTTCGCATCTTCTGCTAAGTCTGTGCGTGTTGCTTCACCTGGTTGGGAGAGTCCAGCCACGCTGCTCAGACCCCACCAGAGCAAGCTCTTAGCATTTAAGCCCATCCTTGGGAACATAAAATATCCTTCTCTCGTAACAGGGTTATTTTCTATATTCCCAGCACTTGAGATATGCTGTTAAAGCTGACTGCTGACCTTAAGAACAGCTTTGAAAGCACAGGACTAGTTCAACAGTCCAGGGTGTAATGAGTGTGTGCCGTCTTGGCTGATCTGTGAATAACCTTTCATATGGATCTATTTCTACCATCAAAGGGAGAATATTTTCATTAAGATTAATCATTGTTGCGCACGTTCCCCTGTGTAATCACCACAATGATGCTTAATGAAGCCTTAAATTCCTTTGTGCCATCTATTTTTGCCTATCTTATTTCACATAGGCTTTTGCAACGCAACCCAGCAATCTGCGCTGGATTGTTAGTGAGGATGGGGAAATCTCACTGCTGAATCTTTCATTCTTTCATATCCTATAGGACCAGAGAGAATTGGATTTGCAGAGCGGAGAGTAAAGAGAGATAAACTACCTTCTAAAAATACCTCCTTCTTTCAATTTGCAATAAAGGAAGTAACTCTGGCAGCTAACTTTGCTAAAAATGACACGAATAACAAACAGAGAGAGAGCCAGGAGGACAGAATTAGGTTGGTAGGCTCACTGAGTAGGCACCTGAAGTCATCGTTTTCTTGTTAGCTATTTACTCACCAGCCTATGTCAAACTGATTCCCTGTTGGAGGCAGATGTCTAACAGGAGGGAAAATAATCTTTTCTGTAGGAATTAGGGTGATTGCCTGGGAAGTGTAAGATCTGGATTTGGCATCTTCCCTGCCCCTCCTACTTGAAGCTGTACAACTGGCCAGGAAAGTGTCAGGAAGGAGCACTAAGTGACACAAAAAAGATTTTCTAGGGTGCTGTTCCTTCTGCTGCTTATACATTTTAATCTATGATACTGAAATGAAAAAGGCAAAAGGATGGTCTTGAGCAAGTCAAGAATTCAGCTTCTTTTCTTAAGCCAAACTAAAGAGCTCATTATAGTCTGGTGGGCTTGGTTAAATACTTCCCAGTGTGGAAATTAAGAAAAATAATAAAGTTTTGACAGTTTGAGAAAAGTTAAATGGCACCTAAGTAGAAATAAAATGGGAAATTGTACTAGAAGACTACAGACCTTGTGTCTGAATTCTACCTGTGGCATAGCCTACTGGTAGCAAGTGAAATTCATTGTGCTGTGAGAAGTATTTTCGTGCACCCCTGTCTTATGATAAACATCAGACAGCCAAAGTAGAGCAAATCGGCATTTGACATCATTGGCATCTTATAAAGGGAGAAGAAAAAATACTTGCTGTGATCAATAGATGCTTTTTACATTAAGCTACGAATTATTTAAGTTATTCTAACAGTTTTAAATCGAACACAGTAATCAGTATTGTTAAAATCGATTCTTTTTATTTATTTCATCTGAGTAGAGAGCAGATAAACAGGATAATTCAATCTTTCGGGAGGCAGAGCTTCCATTATGCTTTAGATAATTTTGTCAAACCAAAGACCAGTGAAAGCAGGTAAAAATAACTCTGATGCAACTGGGATTTGCACACATGCTCAGAAAAAAATGCAGTAAGTATAATGTATACAGTATGTTTATTATAAGGCTAATGCTCACATATTTAGAGTTATGCACATTCTCAAGTCTTCGCGAAAGCAAGAACATAAGTTTGAGAAAGAAATCTCTGTCTGCTTTCGCATATCACGCAATTATGTCATATAGAAATGTTTGGTATTACTGATCGTGCAAGTTTTCCACATGCAGACCATATAATTAAAAAAAAGTCTGTGTCCTTTGGTCCTTTTCAGAAATGTGTCCCACAAAATTGTCTGGGTTTTTTCAGATAATAAAAATAGTTTAAAGTCTTATAGATGGGGTGCTTAGGGATACGTGTTAGGGGTGATAATGATAAAAGCAGGGTTAAAGGTTGAAACTGGTGATCTTATAAGTCTTTTCCAACCTAAATGTTTCTGTGATTCTGTGATTTTGTGTGCGTATATAGACCTTTTTGACTCTTAGAACTCATTAAATTACCTTTCATATTGGCATACACATGTATATTTGTTCTTTAAAGCTTCATTTACTTTTTTTCTTTTTTTCTTTTTATATAAGTGAAAAATAATTTTGTAGAGTTGTTTTGGTTTTGGGTTTTTTTGTATGGTTTGATTCAATCAGCTTTTAACTGTCCTGACATTTACCGGATGGTCATAAAAGGAAAGTAAAGTGAAAATGACAAAAAGCCCCATGTTTTGCAGAAGTTCACATTCAGTGCATCCAATCTGCAGTCCCCAGAGACAAAAAAAAGAGAAGGAGAAAAGAGCAGGTCTGTAATGCAGCTGCCAGTTTAGTGATCAAACCCAACAGATTGCAGTCTGGCCAGATCTGGTGTCCAGATAAAAATGGTATTCATGCTAACCATCTGCCTACAGGTCAGTAGGGACAAAAATTAAAAGTAATTACCTCTAATGAATGAATAGACAATGACAGTCCTGTGTGAGGTATGGTAGCTTCTCTGGGCATACACACACACAAACACACACACATATCTTGGTGAAGAGTGGTTGCATTATTTATTTTTTAGATTGCTGTCAGCTCCAGTTCTCGTTTATCTTTTACTTTAATTGTCACGCTCTCTGGCTTCATGCTATTGTTGTTTTAAAACACATAGCTGCTTTTTCTGCAATTAAACGCTGTTAACGAGGATGATGATAATAATGAGTACCTTGATTATTTACAGTGCAAGACTCAAAAGTCAGCTTCTTACTCCTAAAACTCAGCTAAGTCTCAATTCTGGACTCATAATCTCGTAATAATTTGGACTATTTACTTTCAGTCACAAACCACGTGAAGAGCTGCAAGCCTTGAAAGAGTCAAAGCTGAGCACTGATTCCTGTAGCTGAGCTACATAGAAAGCAGAAGAGGAAAGGTCCTGGGGCCGTAGGCTTTCAGACCCACAGGCCCAAATCTACAATTAAGAGATGCAGCTGGCATCTCTGTGCCGTGTATTCATTTCTTAAGAAAAGGAAAGGATTTTATGCAATGAGAAGTATAATACATCACTAAGATTCATGAGCGTCTCTCCTTCATAGCCCCAGAAATGGGGCTGTCGTTGCTAGGGAGACTAGATAGTCAGTAGTCTAATTTCAAGGGATTACATTTTTTTTGTTTCTTTCTACAGCTACGGGACAAGATTTATTTCTATATTAATAAATACATTCTCTAACCAAAATTATTCTTTTGTCTTCTATATAGCCACTACTATCTCACTGTTTTGTCCAACTATTCTGCAACCAAGAGTGCTCTGAAGATATACTTCAATTTAACCACTGTCTGCTGGAAGTATCTTCTTCGTACATCTCCATATAAACAAATCTGAGTGTCCACGTAATTCATTTAACTGTAAAGGAGGCTAATGACAAGTGCTTAAGAAGACGTTACTTACGTCTTAATAGCATTCTCTGGGTATGCTTCCCCATGGTGTTATGCTGGACTTAATCAGTCAGGTAGAAGGTCACTGCATAAATGGTACAAAATGCAGCTGGTTGTTTGTACACACGGTTCACGTGTGTAAACCTCAAGGCAGATCTCAGGAGAGTGAAGAAGAAAAACTGTTGTCAGGTGGCCAGAAGGCTAGTAAAGTGGACAACCATTCCCCTTACACACACACCCCTCAAAAAACGGAAAGAAACTAGAAGTGAGGAAGAACACCAAAGAAAAAGACAAAGTCAAAGCTTATTATTTACCTCTGCAACAATTTATTGGGTTATTTATGTGTTGTCTATTTAGATTTGATTTTATTTATTTATTTATACATGAGGCTGTGACTGAAACAAGTGAAAGGACACTTGACCTTAAAAGAAGCTCATGAGACACATGATGGGCTTTACCTGGACATAAATTATCTTTTCTACATATATGTGTATAACATACTGGTAAAAGATGAGTTAACCGATGGTAGAAGTCAGAAATGACAGAGAATATGTAAGGGATATGTATGCAGAAATGCACATTTCAGCTTTGATAGAAACCTAAACTTCCTGACTTCCAAGAAACTGCAATTTCTTGGAATCTGAGTGAACTTGGCTCCTCTATTCAAATTTGCGCTGTGCAAAAATTCAGCAAGATCTTCTAAGCTCAAGCAGGTTGTTATAAATCCAATCTTCACCGGAGATGAACTTATTTCTCTCGGCATCCGATATCCTCACCGAATCAAGCTCTCTGCCTGTGCGCAAATTACTCCCAAAGAGGCTGCTTATAACAAGTCCTCTCTGAAAAATTCCGAGCTGTCTTTGCAGGTTCAGAAGAACCCACATTGCAGAAGGCACCACAGTATAGTCTGCACATATTTTGCATAAGCTGAAGTTCAAGGCCAAGTCATTCAAGAGGCTCTGGGCTCATCTCATTACCTACACCTCTGCAAGAGCAGCACTGCTTGTATCTACCAGGAGCCAGCAGAGATTTCTTATCAAGGTGCAGCCAAACTAATGATCTCTGATTTTTTGTTACAAGACTGCTCAGAGCATGCATTTATTTATTTCTTTTAAAATAGAACATTTTGCCATGGAAACCACAAAAAAAAAATTCGGGCAAACAAATCTGTGAAACAAACAAAATTATTACAACTTGCAGAACTACAGATCACAGTAGCACGGTATGCTAGGTTGGAAGAGACCTCAGGGATCATCTAATCCAACCTTTCAAGGGAAAGAAATACAGTTAAATGAGCTGACCCAGCACCCTGTCAAGCTGAGCCTTAAAACTATCCAGTGGAGAGGAACCCACCACTGTCCTTGGGAGAATATTCCAATGTCTAATAGCTCTCACCGTGAAAAACTTTCCTCTGGAGTCCAATCAGAATCTCCCCTGGAGCAACTTGTCCCCATTCCCCCTTGTCTTTTCTATGTGACTCTTTGCGAAAAGGGTGTTTGCATCTTCTTCGTAGCCACCCTTTATGGACTGGGACATGGTAATAAGGTCTCCCCTGAGTCTTCTGTTCTCAAGGTTGAACAAACCCAGTTTTCTCAGCCTTTCTTCATATGGCAGATCTTCCTCTTGGCCCTTCTCTGGACCCTTTCCAGCCCATCTGCATCTTTTTTGTATAGCAGGAACCCAAACTGAAAATAGAACTCAAGGTGTGGTCTGACCAGCGCTGAGCAGAGTGGGGTAAGGACTTGTTTCTCTCTGCTGGTGATGCCCTTGTTGATGCAGCCCAGCACCCTGTTGGTTTGCTTTGCTGCTGCAGCACACACTGCTCACTCATGTTGAGCTTCTTGTCCACCAAGACACCCAGGTCTCTCTCCATAGAGCTGCTCTCCAGCCAGGTGGATCCTGCATTCCTGGGTTTTGTATTCTCAGGTGCAAGACCTTACACTTGTTCCTGTTGAGCTTCATCAGGTTCCTGCTGGCTCACTCCTCCAGCCTGTCCAGCTGTCCCTGGAGGCTGACTCTCCCTTTTGCAGTGTCAACTTCCCCACTCATTTTGGTGCATTTGCAGACTTCATCAGGATGCTCTTGATAGTGCTAATTTCACAGCTGCCTTCAAATGAAGAACTTACTTGAAGTAGTCTTCTCTGTACAGTCCAGAGAACAATATTTACATATACCTACATAGAAACATATAGACATTTATATATAAAGCAAAGAAAAATGCATCATCTATCACAGTAAATTAATAATCATGCAGGTGATGCACCTTGGGACAGGATGAAAAAATTGCCTATGTCCAATATTATTACCTTGTGCAATACAGTCCATACAGGAGGTACCCAGACAGAATAGAAACTGAGTATGTATGTAATGTGATGGAATACTTAAATAACTTCTTAGAATAGTAAAAAAAAAAAGCATTATGTTGTTCCTGTCACCATAGAAGATTAGGATACCAGAAATCCCTAAGAAGTACAGCTGAACTGAAACACTTGTTCGTAAAACAGTATGGTGAACATGCAAGATCCTGCACCTGGGTTGGGGCAATCCCAAACACAAATTCAGGCTGGGAGAAGAATGGCTTGAGAAGTGTGGCCAACAGGTTGAGGGAGGTGATTCTGTCCCTCCACTCGGCTCCTGTGAGACCCTACCTGGAGCACTGTGTTCAATTTAGGGCCCCCAAGACAAGAAAGACATTGAACTATTTGAGTGGGTCTAGAGGAGGCTACAAAGATAGGGATGGAGCACCTCCACTACGGGGACAGACTGCAAGAGTTGGGACTGTTCAGCCTAGAGAAGAGAAGTCTCCAGGGACACCTTCTAGAAGCCTTCCAGTACCTGAAGGGAACTGACAAGAAAGCTGGGGAAGGGCTTTTTACAAGGGTTTGTAGGGATAGGACAGGGGGAAATAGCTTTAAGCTGGAAGAAGGGAGAGTTAGACTGGATAGTAGGAAGAAATTCTTTGCAGGGAGGGTGGGGAGAGCCTGGCCCAGGTTGCCCAGGGAAGCTGTGGCTGCTCCATCCCTGGAAGCGTTCAAGGGCAGGTTGGACAGGGCCGGGAGCAACCTGGTCTGGTGGGAGGTGTCCCTGCCCATGGCAGGGGGGTTGGAATGAGGTGATCTTGAAGGTCCCTTCCAACCCAAATCAGTCTATGATTCTGTGATTCTGTGATTCTAAAAGCTAAGACACTGCAGAGAAGAACAAAGCACAGACAGCCCGGTATGGAGGAGGTTGTGGCAAGAGGAGACTGCTAAAGCTCCTCTCTGTAGGATTTGGTGAGGAAAAGGCTATATGTCAGTAGGCTGAGAGTACAATTGCAGGAAAGAGCTCACCCTGCCTTACTCTATGTGAGTCCATTTCGCTGTTTCGGAAGTATCTACTTCTAGATTTGGATAAAATAAAACTAGTTTTAAAATTTCATAGCCCTGCCCCCGGGCTTTGTTGAAAGAGAAGTCTTTCTAGTTCCATCTTAAAAGCGCTGACATCACATCTGCATATGCTTTTAATGTATTAAGTGCTTTGAACTCATTCCCCTCAAAGCTATCTACAAAGATAGTCTATACAGTGGACAAAGTCCTCTTCTTCATTTGTCTTCTAGTTATTTCTCATACAAATGTGACTTTATTTTTTTAAATTCCACGTGTTCCTAACTCTCCATATTTCCACAGCCTTTCAGCTGCTGGCTAACCAGGTTCTGATCCTTTTGTAGACTGCACATTTTCCAGGAAACGAGAGCATTTGCTTGAGACAGCTGCTGTCCCAGTGCTTATAAAGTGGATTTTCCTGCTGTGTAGTTAGCGTTTGTCCTTGCAAGAAGTGGCTGCGACCATCTTGTCACAGTGTGCACCAGCCGCAATATTCTTCTCTAACAAGATAATTACTTGGAGCCCAGCGCCAACTTGTGTGTGATGTAGTAGTGACCCCAGAACATGGATTGTTTAGGCAATATTTGCTTTTTAGGACTCGGTAATGTCAAGTGATATATGAGGAGACATTTGTTTCCAAGCTTCTGTGCCATGCTTGGCACAAAAAAGCAGCTTAAGACATTTTATATGCAGTGTTACGCATACTACCCATCTAAATCTATTGTTGTTCAGTGTCAATGCCCAAGGCAAAAGTTTTGGCCAGCTTCTGCCTGGGCATCATGCCATCCTGACAGATGGGTATGAGCGTAGACAATCAAGAAAGTATGTTTGTTCATCAAATAAGAGTGGTTGGGGCATTTTTCCCAGCTGACACTCTGAAAACAGCTGTCTTCCTTGAGCGTGCTTGCTTCTGGTTTAAAGGTCTGTGGTATTAGTAATTCTTCTCTGAACTATGCAAACTGTCAATAAATAAAAGAGTCATTTGACGATTAGCTACGGTTACTATGTTTGAGGCTACTTTTAAAAAGTGACCTCAAAAAAGCATTTATTTTTGCTTCCAGGATTAGGAAGTGAGGACCAAGTGTCCATGACTCATCTGAGTTGCAATTAAACAGAACTAGCAAGTATATTCTCCTTTTTTATGCAATGCTGTGCAACAGGCTACCCCCTCTATTGATTACCAAGCTGGTTGGGCACCGTGATACCTGCATGCCCTTCTCAGCTCTACTACTGGCATGATCCTTAAACTAGATATTTGGTTTCTGTTACCCAGAGAGGAGGAAATATGAAAAATTTAGTTTTATCTTCCAAGAAAAGAATTTGCTTGATTTCATTTAAGAACAGTGATGAAGTCCTTTAGGGTCTACAGATGCAATTTCAAAATCTTTCTTTCATGTTACACAGAGTAACTCACAAATTTTTAATTTCATAATCTTCACACATAGCCATGTGATATTTATATTCCTGGGAAAAGATCTTATACAGCAGCAGGACAGAGTGAACAACTCAACGTTGACTCATCTACCAAGACAGCAACAGTGGTTTTGCTGTTTCACAGAGTGTCATGATGATCTATATGCTCAAGATTCTTACTGTACAGTCTGCAGTGATTTATAACCGTCACGTGTTATACAACCACAAACGCAAAGCTTCTTTGTGAAATTATTTACTTACCATTTTGCAACCCATTTAGCACAGCTGCTTAAAATTGTTCCTCCTGTAAACTGGCGATTTTACTAAAGTCAGTGGATTTACATGGGATTAAATAAATGATGAATATATTCTATTGAGTCTCAGACAACTCCCCCATGGAACACAACGAGTGTTCTGAAGTCTGTAAAATCCCAAATTACTTATGAAGAACACCCGAGAAAAAGATCTGAGACATCAAATTTCAAGGTTCAAATCTCAACAGGCACATTTCACTGCACAGTCCTGTGTCACAATGTGAACACTGAGTGCCGGGATATATAATACACACATATACAAAAAAGAATTCGCAGCATATCGTGGTTTCCCACACCAAAACCTTTGAGAGTTGAAGTTATGTGTAATGTGGGTTTTTTCCCAGTGCTTAGCAGAAACCCAAGCCCAAGAAGAAGTGAAATATGTGTGGCCACTTGGCTGTCTTCTTGGGATGGCAGCACTCCGTTTCCTTAGGAAACATGCCGCTATATCTATCACACATCCACATTTGGACCAGAATCTGCTTCTCAAAGAGCTTGAGTATTTACAGTGAGAACCCCTGGGAATCAAAATATTAATTCACATGGCTATTTTCCCACAGGTTTAATGGGGAATATCTTCGTTCTTGAAAATCTGCCAGGTCTGAGCCAGGCTTTGCAGCATTTATATACTACAAGGCACTCACTGAGTAGTCGCAGGAATGGGCATGCCCCATTTGGTCCTTGCCATCCCACTAACATATGCAGGTATTGGCTTCACCTGTGTGAGGTAGGCATTCATCCTAGCCCTTCTGTGCATGACAGTGCATAGCGTGTCCACCAGGTTATCCTTGTCCCCCTGGACTGGAGACATTGGTCTGGTATCGATACAGGCTAATGGATGATGACGTAGAGAAGGAGAAGGCCTTGGAAGTACTGGTGGATGAAAAACTGGACACGAGCTGGCAATGTGCAGTTGCAGCCCAGAAGGTCAATCATATCCTGGGTTACAACAAAAAGAAGTGTGACCAACAGGTCAAGGGAAGTGAATCTGCCCCTCTACTCCGCTCTAATAAGACTTTATCTGGAGTGCTCTTTGCAGCTCTGGAGCCCTCAGCAC
>WEIS01050291.1:22280-35294 GCA_013389965.1 Todus mexicanus | reverse complement strand
AAAGGTGGTGGTTTTTTTTTTTTCTTGCTGAGACATGTCGTCGGATTAAATCAAGGAGTTAAATAGACATCAATCCTGGGTCACAGGTGAAAAATATTAAATACCAGGCGGGCAGTGTTTTTCCATTGCATGCGATGTACGTTCAGGAAGGACCTTTGGAAAGAGCGCTTTGAAATGAGGCTGTTTTGCTCTTTAAACTATACTGAGAGCCTGTCCAGAAGCTTTTAAATTTTCAGGGCAACTTTGATGTTTTCTGTCCTGAAGAGGAAAGCAGATTCCCCTCAAGGTACCGCACCCTGTCGCCTCTGGAACAAGCAGCACAGCAGGTGCCTGCAGTCCTGGGCTGCTCTTTGGCTTGGGTGCTTTGCTCAGAAAGGGGCTGGGTACCTCCCCTCGCTTGCAGCGGCGCCCGTTTGAGCCCCACCACCCTGGGAGAGTGCCCGGGGACACCCGCCCTTGGCTCCTGAAGAGGGTGCCGGGTTCACCCTGACATTTTCCCCAGCCCGTGCTGCTCTCCTGTGTTTTAATCCTGCCCCTGGACTGGGAAAGCCTTTCAATGAGACACGTTGCAATTTGTTTGCAGGACAGACAGTAAGGATGCCTTTCGGGGCAGCTAGACAGGAGGGGTTCTGCCGAGCCCGTAAATACCCCTTGCCTGTTTTAGTCAGTGGTAGGAGTCACAAAGGGAAGAAATGCTTTGAAATGCTAAAAGCTGCCTGACCGAAGAGACAGGCTGAGGGTGTTACCAGGGTGCCTCGTACCATTCCCATGTGCGAGCAGCGCCGCTGCCCACCTCCTCCAAACCAGTCTCGCCTGTCCTCTGTGGGCGTCCTCAGCAGCAGCAGCAGGACCTCCCTCTTCCTACCCTCCCCAGGCTGCCCCCGGCTCTGAGGACGATCGTGTCCTTAATGCTCCTGCTCACGGTCTCTTTGGCAGTCTCAGATTTAAAAGCTGTAGCCCATACACTGAGATGCTCGCCCAGTGCTCTAGGGCTGGCTGCAGTCTCCACGCGACGAGGCGGCGGGGCAGTGGGTTAGGCGTGACCCCGTGGCCTGCCGTCAATACCTGCATCCAGGTCACCTGCGTTGGTTCTTCTTTCATCGCTGGATGCGGTGACCTCGCAGGGAGACAGGCAAGGCTGTGTTGTGCTGCTCCTCCCGACTACAGAGTGGCTGAGTGGGCTTGTCCTAGATTTCTTCTCCCTGATATGCTTGTTTCGGAGGGTGAGTCACCCTGCGTGCTGGGGAGAGGGAGACGCTCCTCCTGGGGACTGCTCGGTTTGAGACCTGAATGTCTGCTTGGGAAGGGCCTATCTGTTTCCATCAGCTCCCCGTGGAGCCACGGGCAATGCTGTTCCCTGTGAAGGGCTTGGACATCAGGTGGGGCGATTCTTTGCTTCTTGCTACCTGTGCTTCAGCAAGCTTCGCTGATTTGCAATTAAATCTTCTTTCACGTTGGTTTTAATTGCCCTCTCAGTGCCCCGTACTACAGGGTAATGCTGAAGAATCCATTTTCGGCCTTTACATTCATCTCCTCCTCGTTTCAGCTGCATCTGTGCTGTTCTCCTTGCTGTCATAGTGTGAAACATTCAGGGAGAAATGTGCGATTCCCTCGTCTGAAAGTCACGTACCACATCTTAGAGCTTGCCATGAGGCACAAGAACGTTCCTGGCTCTACCTGCTTTGAAGAGCAAACAAAGGAAAGCTGCAAGCACCACGTTGTCTGGTCTTGGCAGATGCTTTGGAGACCAGCCCATTTTCATGGAAATTAGGTTGTTACTATTAGTTTATATAATTTTTTTGTCAGGGTCTGAGCGATCCCTCAATCACTTTTCCATTTTCATAAAGCAGTTTGTGAATCACACACACATAAAGCGAAGGAGTGAGCGAATGCTGCTTCCCTTTGATGTACGGTAATACAGTCTTCTCGTTTCTGTACCTGCTCCCTGGAATTTTCCATCTTACTATGAATATTTCAATGGAAGTTGGAAACACACACACACACACAGAGACAGACACACACCCCAACTACCTTGTACGTGTTTAAAAGGAACAGGAAGGTTGTGCAAGCTAAAATTCAGCTGCGAACCAGTTGTGTTTTCATCATTGTGTAACCCACACGTTAAGAAATGAGACGAGGAGAGGGCTGAAGGAAGAACACTCTGAAGCAAACCCTTCAGGTGTGAGGCAGCGGCTGAGGTTAAACAGTCCCTGCTCTGAGAAACGTGCTGGACTTACAATGTGGTACAGCAATAACGTTGTGCCATCGTAATATTTTCCTAAATTGGGAAACCGGCTTTAAAGGCAGGCACATTCCATTTGTCTCCATCCAGAGATGTCGTGTCAGCATCAGAACCAAGTGCACCACTGCTCAGTTCAATGTTCACAGCGTTTCCCAGCTTTTTTTCTCAATGCTGAGTGACATTTCGTATGCTACAGATTATTAGTCTGGATATTGGCATAAACCAAGATCTAACCATTTCCTGTTCTCTGCTATGAACTGCCCACTCCAGCTGTCTGGGCACTTGTTTTTGACTCAGCATAACCTGTTCTTTGGAGCTGGTGTGATTAAAATGGCATCGCCTTCAGACCCTGCTCGGAGATGACAAATGCTCCTTGGATTTGCTGTTCGTTGTACAAATACACTGTTATAAAGGTCCTAAAGATGAACTTTTTCTTGCCTAAACAGATGCTGATGATAACTCGGGGGTAGTATAGCTGTTGCCTGCTTTATCCTGGAGTTTGAAAAGGAACAAGTGTAACATTATTCCACTTTTTTTTTCTTATCTGTAGAAGTGAATTTGAACCAGACGTTTTCTCTCTTTACACTCCTTCACTGTTGCTGGCAGTGTGGTGAGAGAACATCTTCCTACAGGATTTCTCTGGGACGTTCAGTTCTGTGGATGTACTTTGGGTTTGCGGTTAAATAAACAGAGAAATGTCTTCTCTTTCTTTACGATCGCATTTAGCCATTTGGAAAAGACAGTTACCCGAGTCAGAGAATGCTAGAATAATGTGGTTAATAGAGGAAACAGCCATCATCACAGCTACAGCCATCATCACAGCTACAGGCATCTCTACCCTCGTGCTGCTTTTAGAGAAATCTGGAAGGGAAGAATGTTCCATAAAGTTTATTGGGCTGAATCAACACCCTGTTTCCAACGTGCGATGTCAGTGTTGCTCTTGGGGGTTGACTCTGAGTTACAAGCAGCATTAGGAGTGCAAAGTAAGGCCCCAGCCCAACAAATATTTAGAGCTATGCTTAGGTTCTGTATTTGCAAAATCTTCGGTGTGACTTCGCGAGGCCCCCGTGAGCGGAGCAGACTGCTAGACATGGAAGTGTTGCTTGGACCTGGAATGACACATGGTCGAAAGCAGAACAGATCGGGAAATACTGAAAATTTCGAGGACCAGGGGAGTGCGTTCTCAGCAGAGCTTCTCACAGATTCTTCCACCACTCCTCCACTGTACCAGTTTGTTAAGAAACCTGAAAAAAAACCCCTAAGTTCTTGCCAGCCCGGGTGACTCCTATCACAGCTATGACAGGTTTATTCCATTTGCAAGTCAAAACAAGTTTCTCCTCTCTCTTGAAGGTACATAATTATCAAGATCATCCTTATTGCTACACCCGTTACCACTGCCTATAATCTTTGGGTATTTGCACTTTCCTGGCACAGTCCTGATTGGCAAAATACAACTTGCATATGTGATAAGCTCAGCGTAAGAGACTCCTCTTATTAGCGCTGGATGCCATGAATCAGAATGATTAAGTGATGTGTCCAGAGCTCGGAGTAGATGTCGTGTTTCTGCTCTGCAGTCCTGCTAAATCACGAGCGTCACCAAATTCACAAGTATTACCTAAAAATATTAATCCTAATCTCGTCAGTATGATCTGTTTCTATTTATACCGGGGGCCTCAAATCTTAACCTTTTTTTCTTTTTCCCCTATAAACAAAAGACTCCAAGAAACTTGAAATTATGGTCATTTAAATTCTCTCCATGCCATAAAAATGTCAGAAAGGTAGGAGTTTTCTGTTTGGACAATGTATTTTTTTGGAGCCAGAAAAGCATCCGAAATGTTATCTGCTTCCCTCAGTTAATTGTTTTTCTTACTTGAGTCAACTGCAAGTAAAGTACCTGCTGGTTATCAGTGAGTGAACTGCAGGCAGCAGTTAGGAGCAATAATGCTGGTCAACTGTTATGAGGAAACTCGTCAGAGATGAAGACAAATGCTCCAGCAATGAGGATGGAGAATCAGTCCCTGGTGGCCTCAGTTCTGGACCGTGCCCTTCTTTGCAGCATCTGTGTGCCTGGCAGGCTAGAGAGAGGCTCATCTTTGAACTTGCTAGAAAGTCCTTCAGCGTCATCCTCTGATCTCTTGACTTCAAAGTCAGCTCACACCTTGGAGGAGATGCTTCTGTCCTGCTCCGTTTTCAGACAGGAGAAAACAGAACCAACTGGTCTGAGGTGCTAATCCAGGATGACCAACAGGCTCTCACCCCTCCTTAACAGGGGCTGTTCAAGCACCTGCGATGCCTCCAGATGTTACCTGGGGAGCAGAGCCACCCCGACAGGGTGTAGACAAAGGGAAGGGAGGAAAGGCTGCCCATAGAGTTGGCTGATACCATCACGATTGGAAGGACTTTGCTTAGAGCTTCTGACACACAGAAAAACCTGCTGTCAGTCGACTTCTGTGAGGTAAGTGTAATTTTTCTCGCTGCTCCTGCTCAGAAACTCCCATAGCTGCAGGGGCTGACGGCTATCTCCTTTTGCCATGGGGCCCAGCAAGATGCAAAGAGATCTTGCCTTTAATGCTTCGGTGCACAGCGGTGCTGCTGGAAGGAGGAAGTATGAACAAGCTGAGACTGCTCCAGCACCTTTAGCCCTCCTTGCTCACTCTCTTTGCTTTTCCGGTCATCTTAATCCTCCTCTACTGCTTAGGAGAAACGTTATGCAATGTTCTCCAGGGAGATGAACCTCGTGTGAATGCCCCTGAGCTTCTGATGGCTATAGAGGAAGGCTGAGTCCCTTCCCTTAGAAACAAGCCCCTTCAGTAGATTTGCACATTTCAATTTGCTTTCACCAGGCTACTTGGCGGCAAATGACACCCCAACCTCCTCTGAGACTTCTCACCCCAAGTATTATGCAAATTGTATGTAAACTTACCCTCACCATGTGAGATAAGTCATGCCTGGATGCCACCTTTGTTGCTGTCCTGGGGCTCAGAGTGCCATGTCCTACCAGCGGTCTCCCAAGGCATATACCAAACTCGGAGCATCCCCAAGGGGTAGAGATTTTAGGTGTGCTGGTGGCTCACCAAGCTTCCCAGGCTCAAGCTTATGCTCTGAAAGCCTTCCGGCTGCAGCACCCAGCCCTCCCACGTGGCAGCGGGGTTGTTCTCTCACATCAGCATCATCGTGGTTGTGTCCAGAAAGGAGCCGCTCTCACTCAGGCCACAGGGAAACCCACAGCAGCCACTGAGTGGGAAAAGCTCCGTACGTGGAGGCAGAGGTGGCCTCGCTCCCCAAGCAGGGGATGGGGAGCTGCCTGGGTGGGCAGTGCAGGGTAGCTCCGTGCATCCTTTCTTCCTGGTGTTGGCCAAGCCCCAGCCTCTACACCAGAGTGAACACAGGCAGGGCCAGGGGTTCCTGGGGACGCCATGGTGTTGTGAACACACATAGTCTTGTTCATGTACTGTGGACTGAGCACATCTGGCTCCTCACCGCCTGCACATGCCACCAAATCCCACTTCCTCTGGTGCTCTTTCACTATGAGCACAGCAGGTCCTATGTCTGATGGGCGCCGGAGGGACAGGGAAGTCTGGTCAGAGCCTTGAGCTTTGTGTGCATCTGGCTGGAGTCAGCTCCCTTTCTGTCGCTCCTCCTGGGTACTATTCAAGTATTTACTTCCTTTCTTTTCATTTTTTTCTCCCTTAGAAGGGTTCAGCAAAGCTGTACCTAGAAATCACCATCAGTAAGCACTCCCTAGGACTGCCTCTCTCTTTGCTTCCTCTAAGATCATGGCTCTTTGGGTCACCATGATGGAGAAGGAGACTGCAGTGTCACCCAGACCTGTGACTTTTAGGACTAAAGAATGCCTGATTGTGATTTATAGCCTGAGCCCTAAATAAAAGGACCTGACTCCATGCTTCATTTGTGCCAGTTCACAGCCTGGTGACTTACACTGAGAGTTCTGTGCAGGCTACTTTTTTGTCTTGCTTTTTCATCCCAAATTCGGTGTAGCTTTCATGTCGCTTCATGTAATCAAAGAAAGGCTGGAGGGCTTGAAGAGCTCAGGAAAGTTTGCTTCTCCAGTTCCTGTGGTGGAGGCAGTAACTTCTGCAAGGGTTGAGGGAACAGGCAACGTCTACAGTCTCTGCTCAAGCCGAGGTGTCAGGCCATGGGCAGAAGTAGGAAGCGGCTGTGCCAGCTCCCCTGCTCCTGGGGACCTCTGCTCTCATAGAGCCAGAAAAGCCACAGGCAGTTCTCATCCACTACTCTGAGAACAACTGGGCTGTCTACACCACCTTGGTCTGGAGCGGATTTACATGCCCTGCATTCAAACCTGAGTTTACTTTGTACCAACCTCCAAGTGCCGGCAAATCCCTAAGTAACCATCTTGCCCAAAGTGACTTGCCCACTTGAATCTGGGTGAGTGCCTGCCTTCCCAGCTGGCTCATTCTTCTGCTGCTAAGTATTGCTCAGTTATCCTGGCCATGCCCAGCCTGATTTTTATCTGTGGATTCTGCAAGGCAAGCTGTGGAATGCAAATTATTCCGGTGTATTTGCAGGTCTGTGCTGAGGAGGAGATCCCTGGAGCTTGAGCCTTCTCTTTCCCAATGCCTCATTCTTGTTATGTAGGTGGTTGCATTGCCCCACCGCTTTCAGATATGAAACCTTGGGGTTTTGCAGGTCACTTCTCTTTTGGAAAAGAACAGGAGGTCTCAAAAATCTCTGTGTGTGCCTAGCAGGAAAGCGGCATTGCAGTGGTGATCACACACTACTTGTATGCAAACCTTTCTTCCACAATCTCTCCCAAAATCTCTCTCGAGGCAAAGGCGGTGTCCCCTCAAGTGCTTTACAGTGCTTAGAGAAGGAACTCTGCAGACAGCAACTGTTAGCAGAGCAAAGGCTAAGGAAGGCTGCTGAAGTCGAAGGAAGGCTGCTTTCGCCAGGCTCTTTTGTCTCAGTTGAGCAGTATAATCTTTTGCTTTCACCAACGACCAAACAGAAGCGGGAGAATCATTTGTGATTCTGTGCTAATTATATGTTCATTTGATAGAGTGCACATAAATGACAGCAAATGTTCAGGCATTTTAATAACTCTGGAAGTTACATCCCAGGTGTTTTCCTCAGATGTCCTTTCTGCTCTGCTGCTGAAGGGAGGAGGCAATTTCATCAGCTGCCTCAGTGAGAGAGATTTCTTGGCTTCTTTACATGGAACAAGGCAAGAATAGGTTAAAACAAATCTCCCTGCACGTGGTTGCTCCTTCCCAAACAGCCAGCTATCTCTCTGCAGTCAGGCTGGGTGGATTAGTTGCTGTGCCAGGAAAGAATGATGATCCTCTTGCAGCACCCATTCGCCCTGTGGGGAGGGATGACCAAGAAGGGAGCTGTGATGAGGGAAGGAAGCGCTTGGCAAGAGGAGGCACTTCTGCCTTATGAGCGAATTAAAGCGTGTTTGATCACTGGATGGATCTAGGGCATCCCCACAAAGCTCAGCCCTGCGTGTGAAGTCTTGCAGATTAAACATGCCTGGATCCAGGGATCTGAACGTTTATGGCTTCCTCATCCTTGCTTTTGAGTTTCACTCCTGAGCTAATACAACTTGATGTCTAGGCCAATTTTATCACGGGCTTGGGTTTTTGCAAGAAAATTTATCTCCAAGTTTCCTCTGTTTTCTCCATCCAGCTTGCCTCATCCATAGCTGCTGCGCTGAGGAACGATGTCCACACTTGGCTGTGGTAGGGCACAGAAGGACGCGAGCGGTGCCATGGAGGTGGTGATCCGGCAGGATGAGGGACATGGGGTTTGGTTTTGCCACTAACAGTCCTGTGTGTAGCATGAGGGGCTTTTGGACTGTTCTGGAGATCCAGACCAGGCAGTTCAGGTGATTTCAGCAGAATGCAGGCCAGGATTTGACTGTGGGTACCCTACCTTGCATTCACAACTAGTTCTAAAAAATGCTGGCAATAAACAGCAAAATGTTGCTCGCTAGCAAATGCGAGACTCATATTGAATACCTGCTCTCCTTATTTTTGTGCTGTCTTTGACAGTTGCTCCTGCCTGACTTCCAGCCAGGCAATAGTCAACCTGACTAGTATTTCTCACCTCCCAGGAGCTAAATATAATTTGGATTTTATTTACCTCATAGTATTTCTTTAACAAGCCCTGTGATGTGAGTTCTTCCTGGAAAAAAGAGTTCCCCACATTGCTGTCCGTACGCAAAATAAATAAAATCTTTTTGTCTTCTTGTCACGTTTAGATCTATATATATCCCTGGTACACAGAGGAGATATCAGCTTGGGAATTGGCACACGGAGGGTAAATAAATGAATTTACAGTAAAGCCTGCTTATTGTTTTAAAGACCTATTGAAAGGAGAAGACTGTTCTTAATTTTCTCCCGTAATCTCATTTCAAGATGTTTAGCTCGTAAAGGTCTGTCAGAACACAGGGTCTGGACTTTTATCTTCCCTCTCCAGCTGAAAACCTGGAGGACACTCTGGTTTTTCACTCCAGGCTGTGGTCACGAGTAGAAGCCGTAGCCAATATGGGACGGGATCCTGTGGGCCACCGCCATAGCCATTCCTTGTCCAGAAGTGAAAAGAGCTGTTAATCCTGCCTTGTTTGCTTAGCACACCACACCCCGGCTTATTGCCCTCAATCTAAATTACAGAGGCGGCCAAACTTGCTTCCTGTTCAAAACAATAGCCCTGGCTGACACATCGCCTCGTAATGCACGAAGCGAAGTGCCGGAGACGGCCGAGTGGGTTTTATGGGCAGATGGGCCCCACGGCTGGGGCTGCTGGAGCTGGTGGTCCCTGCAAAGGGGTCACCACCTGCACCCCAGAAGAAAAATGATGGGGTTATTGAAAGCGTGCTATGGAAAGAAATGGCTTTATGCAGGATGTTAATTAGGGAAAATGTATCTGGGAGCATGGGGAAAACTTCCTGAAGGGAGCAAGCGTGAACAGGATCATCAAAGGCTTGTGAATTTAGTGGGAATTCCTATGGAGAAGCCAGTTTCTAAGTGTCCAACTGGCTCAATACCCGAGCTGTGCTTTTCTCTGTAAGGAAGAGGATATTATTTTGTCGCAGCAAATACTTTCATTAGGTGTAGTGTTCATTTGAAGGATCATACGTGGGGGTATAAATCCTAATTTCCTGTTTGTTTTACCTCTTCTAGGGAACACGTGCAACAATCAGAGCTGATGTTATTCACGTCTAAGAGCGCTACAGGGAAAAGCTGTGCTGCGTGGGAGTCCCTCTGCAAACAGAGGATACATAGAAAACGTCCCAGGTATTTCTCAGGAACTATAGTGGATCGCAGCCAAAATGTCACAGAGGACGTAGGTGACATACCCGGCACTTCCATGTGCAAACATTTTTGTGTTCACAGTATCTGGCTGACAAAGGGCAACGCAAGCTGGTGGGAGCAGATTTGCTGTCCTCCGAATACCTGAATGTCATCAATGCTGAAAAATTTCTGATGCTGGTATATCAGACACATCCAGTGCCTGTGTCTGTGGTCTTAGGATGTCTGTGAGCTTCTGAAATAGGAGTTCCCTTTCCCTAGTTTGAAATGGAGAATGTTGCTGTCTTGTGTACAGGGCCACTGCTGCTTCCCTGTGTTTACCCTGGTCAGGTGCCACTGGGTTCAGTTGTTTACGCTGCAGCTGAACTGGTCAAATAGAGCAGCGAAGGGGTGGTGAGTCAGGCCCACGATTGTTTAAGTGCAGGAAAACAAGCTGTGTGTGCAAAGTGATCTGGGCACCGGAGCTGGAAAATCCGTCTGAACCCTTTTGCTGTTTGAGGAGACTTGAGTTATGAAAGTGTTCCTGGGCCATTATTAAGGCTTATTTTTCAAGGGATGCTGGCATGTTGGGAAACTTTGCATTTACTTCGATTTTAATGTTCTTTTGTTCTGCATTCTGATTCAGAATAATGCCTTTCCCCATGAGCCAGAATTACAGCTGGCACCAGGTTACGGTTTCAAAATTAATCTGGTATCCCAGAGATCTGCCTCACTGATTGAGGTTAGGAATAATTTTCCTTACCTTTTATGTACAGTTTCCGAGAGAATCAGGGCATACCTTGGGAAGGTTCTCTCTCCCTGTTTTTCTCCTTGCTTTGGGATCAGATGACATCTGGCTCTGTCGCTTTGTCAGCCTTTAGATAATTTACTGTTTCTATCCCTCTTCTAGCATGATCTATATGATTCTCCCCTGAGACAAGTTAATGTCTGGAATGAATTCCCCCGTCTTCTCTGGTGGACTCTGAGGCAGATGATTAACGGTAGCCTAATCTACCCCTTTTTCTCTGTAAATTACCCCTTACTGTCTCCTCCTTCTTTTCCTTGGTTTTAACTAACAACCTCAAGAAATGTCTGACTCCTTGGTTTTTCTAGGGAAAAAAATTTTAAACAAAACCACATTCAGACCCACAGACATATACACACAAAACAGGAACAATGAGCGCTCACAGACAACCACCAGCATGCTCACAGAGGCGTGCTTATATTCAGATACAGTGACGTAAATCAACACCCAGAAGCATTTAATAAATTACCCAGATATATACACAGAGGGACAGGCAGATGGGCTAAGGCTGCGTTTTTACATCGCTTTAATGCCCACAGGAGAGTATTTTGGAAAAGCGGTGGCAGTAGCAGCACCAGATATTAAAGGTGATAATATCTCTTTATTCACTTTTTCAAACTAATTGGCTTATCCTCGGAAAAGGCAACTACTGCTGCATAGTAAGTGTGAACCCGTACGCTTTCATAATCAAGATCAGTGTGAAAACAGCGTAGCAGCCTTTCCTGAAATCATCCCCATGTTCCCAGGAAAGGAATGGTTACTGAAACTTGCATCCCTAAACTCCCTCTCTTGATTGGTCTGGGCAGCCCTGTCTTCAAAAGCAAACTGAATTCCTTGCATACAGTCATGGGGAGACTAATTCCCAGATCCCAGCAACACAACTTGTAATGCATTAAATAGACTTTTTTTGTGAATGCCTGTTGTCCTTCAAGTATAAGGCATTAGGAAATACTGCCTGGTACTTGGTTACCCCCACACCCATTCAAGGAGGCATTTTACCCACAAGATAGAAGTTAACTGAAATCAGCTGTATGAAGTAAGCTGACTGAATGTCTTTCTTTTCTGGCCGACATGCAGGTTTTTCTCATTAAAAACTACCAGTAAGCTAACTATAATCTCCTGAGATGTCCTTGAACCATGGGATTCATCTGTATCTTCAATATGCTTGTATAAGTTATGTAGTATGAGACCTCTAAACATGTTAAACCAGCCCCATGTTCCCTACTTGCACTGTTCTTCCCAGTGCCACATTCCTGCCACCTTCACCCAACATTTTCTTTTATTTCTTGTTTCACTGTTAAAATGCAGGTAGCATTTAGAACTGCAATGATCTTCTTTGCTCCTGACGGACAAGAAGCCAAACCCCACCTGGCTGGCCTCACAAACGAGGCCTGGCACACACAGAACGCCTTTTTTTCTGCTCCTGTTGATAATGATAACCTAGCCCAGCCCCACGCTGCCCACGATACATCCACTAACCCCTGCAGCTCCTCCCTCTCTTCCCATCACCTGTGTGGATGTGGTAAACAGATGTCAATTCGTGTATCTACCTCGGTGGAATTGCTGCTGGAGTTAACCAACTCACGAGCTGGTTTGCAATAACAGCTGTGCCATCCTGAATAGTCTTAAGGTCTTACTAAAAAAGCTGGTGTTAGAGAAGTGGTGGTTTCCTACAATGTCTTGTTTTGCATTTGTATCTTAAAGCTTTCCACAGCATTAGTGAAAAGCTCAATCAACTCTGTTGAGCCTATCTTTTTCATGTTATGAGAAAATAACCTTATATACTGGAAATTAAATTTATATACCAAAGAAAACACCACCATTTTGCAATATTGTAGTAGCTCAGAAACTCTGATTTCTATCGTCAGCTGTGGCCTTGGGCATTATCAAAGTTATTGCATGATTTTTTTGTTTCTTTTTTATGCCTTTTTTTATTCTGTTTATGACGTGTGATGCATTTCTTCTAGGTATATGGTACAGGCTGTCCATTACTCACCATCTGTTCTTCTCAGAGAATTCTCTGGATTTGTCATCTTCTTGCTCTGTAGTGTACCAGCCAGGGACTGTCCTGAGCAAATCGCTGCCATTCTCTTATTTTCTGTTTCCCCTTGGATTGTAAAGCCTCCAAAGATATTCTACATTCGAGAAATCAGCTAGGCTCAGCTGATGGACAGGTAAAAATCACAAGGTGTGTAATTAAGAAGGCGTACCCAAACAGCTGATTCCTTTAGTTGTAACTGGGAATCTAGAAATCACGAAAGATAATTACGTTAAACTGATGCATCTCTCTGTCCTTTGTGTTTGTTTTCCTTAACTCCTTAGGCCAAGGACTGCATTAGTTTTATTTACAAGGTGTTTTGCACAAAGCAGCCACAATCACTGGATGATGTGCGCTATCATTGGATGGGTGTTGATACTTCACTTTATAAGCTCGCTGATACTAAGGTAAGGAAAGGACTGAGGACAAGTGGGAGAGTTTCAGCTGCCTTTTGTGTAACGTTGTTCTCAAATGATTGTAACAGGAATTTAATAACAAGGGCAAGAATTAGGGACATTATTTTATCGTCTCTTTTTTCATCTATGGCACCCCTTCACCAGAGAATCTGTGGAGACTAATCCTGCTAATATTTGATGATCTTTCCCATTCCGCTTTTTTGCTGCCCCTGGTCTTAAAAAAAAAATAAATTAAAAAATAT
>WEIS01050291.1:0-15761 GCA_013389965.1 Todus mexicanus | reverse complement strand
CCGCGTGGGTTCGTATTTGATTTTATTTTTAATCATTTGTAATTGTTATTATCGCTGTTTTCGGTTGCACCGGCCGTAGCGAGCGGTGTCCCCCGGGCGGGCAGCGCCGAGCCGCTGCCATGGATCGCTCCGGCGGCTCCGGAGAACGGAGGCAGCCCGAGGAGAGCAAACCGCTGCTGGCCGCCGAGATGTCCGCTCCCGAAGGGAATAAAATGGGTGCCGCTCCTTGCCGGAGAGCCCTGCTCCATTGCAACGGCATGAGGTACAAGCTGCTGCAAGAGGGGGACATCCAGGTGTGTGTCATCCGGCACCCCCGGACGTTTCTCAGCAAGATCCTCACCTCCAAGTTCCTGCGGCGGTGGGAGCCGCACCACTTAACCCTGGCGGACAACAGCGTCGCTTCGGCCACGGTAAGAGCCCGGCCGGGCCCGCCGTGGTTGGGGCGGGGGGGACACAGCGCGGCCCCGGCCCCGGCGGATTCCCCGGCCCCGGGGGCATCGGTGGGACCGGGACCGGGGCTGGAGGGGCTGGAGCTGGGGATGCTGCGCCTTTGTGCCGTGATCGCCCCGCCGGGGACACCCCCCCCAGCCCCGAGGGGTCGGTCCAGTGGATCCCGGAATCCCTGCGGGGGGTTCATTTGCCGTGCTTGAGATCCTGAGGGTATTGCATTCGGCAGGTTCGCTGGTTTCTTTCTTCCTTTCTTTCTTTTTTGTTTTATCCGAGCAAGTCCAGTCATTATTATTATCATCAGCATCATTGCTTTTTAAAATCATTATATTTTTAACTATTATTTTTATTATTCTTTTTATTTTATCATTTTTATTTACCATTTTTATTTATGATCTTTATTTATTATCTTTATCTTTATTTATTATCTTTATCTTTATTTATTATCTTTAGTATCTTGATTATTCTTTAGTGATTATTCTTTAGTGATTATTCTTTAGTGATTATTCTTTAGTGATTATTCTTTAGTGATTATTCTTTAGCTATTCTTTAGTTATTATTCTTTAATTGGTATTCCTTAATTATTATTCTTTAATAGTTATCCTTTAATCATCATTTTTTAATTATTATTATTTTGTTATTATTATGTTTTCCTTTTAATTCCTCCCTTCTCAACATGACCCCCCCATATGAAATCACCCCCTGAGCCCTCCCCGGAGAGATAGATAGATCTGTGGTGCTGGTGCGTTGGCCAAGTTGGAGGATGCTGGAACTGGCAAAGCAAAGGCTCCGGCTTTGCAGGGTCTTGGCTTTGTTTTGTTTCAGGCCTGGGTTTGGGGCTCAGCTTTGCCCGTAGCATCCCCTGCCCAGGCAGAGCCAGTGGAATGGGGAAACAGAGAGAGATTCCTTCAGGGTTTTGCTTCCGAATGAAAAAAATGATGCAAGAGCGAAAGCGCAGAGCGGTGATCTCAGCAGCACAAAAGATGTACCATAGGCGGATACGATCTTCAGGAATACGATTTATATTTACGTGTGCAACTTGAAATTTCATGGGCAGCATTATCTGAGCGTTCGTGTAGTATGTGATGCGACTACACCCACGGTTTTGGTTAGCCCAGCTCACGAAACATGCTGTACAGCGATTTTTAATCATTCAGGACTTCGATCGTGTCCTTTCTTGATTTCTGTGTGAATGTCTCGTTTTTTCTCAATGGCTTCGTTCTGGCCTTCCTATAGGACACTGGAGATAGGAGAGAGTGGATTGGCTTTTGTGTCGGTTTCTGTTAATGGTGTATGTCGGTGGATTTCATCCAGTCTGTGCAGCGCTGGGAGGCTGGATTTTTTTCACACTTTGGAACGCAGACGCGCAGCGTGTGTAAATGTGTCTTCTCCTGCATCATGCTCCGCTGTGGAGAGCATTCAAGGCAGGTTTTCAGGGGGAGCTACTTTAACCTTCAGGTAGGCCAGCTGCCTATTCTCACGGAGCTCCTTTTTGTGCCACGGTGACATCTCTGCTTGTCATTTCCACCGGCCAGTCGAGGATGTTTCCGAGGGAATATTTTCCTTTCTTTGATAGAACTACTGTGTAAAGGGAGAAGGAAGACTCGGCCGAGCACTGCTGGAGAAAACCCCCGAAAGACACGAGCGCAAGGAGTTTTTTGCAGCTCTTCGTTTTAATAAGATGCCATCAGCATAGAGGGGAAGTTGCATATGAGTGGAGACGAGGCATTTACCTGGCAGGATCCATAGCTGATGATTTCTGAGCAGAGGAGAAGGATACCAGTAGAGAGAGAGGCACGATCACGCTTCAGACATTAATCTCTGCGATGTGGCGATATGAGGCATGAGGTTGTGTTTGCATAGGAGACGTCAAAGTCTGCTCGCTGGCACAGCAGTCACCAGAGAAACTCTCTCTGAAAATATTTCTCCAGTCCGATGGGATCGTGATTTAATTAACATTGAGGTGTTCCCATTCCGAATCATTTTATGTGTACGAATAGCAAGAAGATACTAAAACATCGTGCGCACCATAGCAGGCTCCATTTTGTTAGGCAGTGCTCCTCGTGCTTGGTCTTGCGCCTTAGCATTTTTTTTCCCAGCGCTAACTCACCAAGTTAATACCGTCGTTTGCAGAAATATATCTCTGCTTTATTATTTCGAATAGTGTCTTTGGTTTCCAGGCCACCGGGATAAGATCCTCGTTCACTTGTTGCCTGAACGTAGGGGTACGTTTAGCACGTGTCTTTCAGGCGTTGGTTCTGTGATATCTAGATTTTAATCTTTTCCATTTCTGAGCTGAAAAGGTGCGATTTAAGCAAAATACGTGGTAGTTTCACCCCCGCCCTCTACGGAAGTAGGGCACAGGCAAAATGCCAAAACCTCCTGAAACCGTAGGTAGATATTTAAATGCAACTAATTATGTTTTTCAAGAGCTGTAGAAAAATATCCCTACCGTCCATTGAAAGTGAGCATTGGGAGCACTCAACAAACTCTGATAACAAGGTCATTTTTACACATCGGGCTTTCCACAGGCAGGGTGCTTTATGAGCAGCCAGTAATTAATCTTCACATCATCCCTTTGCAGATCCTCTGGCGTGACGAGTTTTACTGCATTCTATAGAACGTGAATAAAATGGGGCAGGAAAATAACATCGCTTTGTTTTGCATTTGAAAGCAAAAGTTGTAATGACAGCTAAATCCAGCTCTGGCAAATTATGTCCCTGAAGTACAGTGGATAAGTTATTTGTGGATTCCAGTCACTTTTTTTGGGTCCTTTTTATTGTCACTTGGGACGTAGATTTGAATGAAAGTCTTCTCCACACAAGCTCTTACTTGTCAACGCCTGGGCTGCAATATAGGAGCGAGCGTTAATTTGGGTATGGGTTATTCTTCTGCAGGTTTTTCCACGAGTAGGCACTGTGTAACTCTGAAGAATGAGACCCTACCTACAGGTTTTATGTGAGAGGCAACTACTCCTGGTGTTTAATTAGGCAGGTTCTCGATTTGTGCTGACGATACCGCTTTCTGTAGCAGGAGCAAGAATGCAATGGAACAAGTGGTAGGCCATCTTATTTTAGCAAAATTTAGGGAGGGAAAACCCCCCGATGTTTGTGACAAAGTTCTTTTTCTGACATTAACACAGGCACCTGCTTCGATCAAAACAAGTCTATGTTCATAAAAAAACCCCGTAATTGTATTCTGAATGGGTATATGCGCTCAGTTAGCGAATAGAAAGGTGTTAGCTCACGGAGTGGAGAGTCCCATCACTGTAGGTGTGGGGACTTTCTCTGATTTACGTGTTGTTTCCGTTGTTTGCTTCATGTTTCTCATTTCTCAAAGAATGGGTTAAATATAGCACAGTTTCACCAGTACAGTTTCACTAGCATCTTGTCCAGGCTTTCATTCTGGTTTGGTTGTTTGTTGTTTTTTTTTCTTTTTGTGAAAGTAAATACAGAGATCTAATTTTTTTTAGTTTTATTTTTTCAGTGCGAATGCAAAAGTCCCAGTAGGAAATTTTGATACTTAGAAACATTGTTTGCCAGACAACAGCTTGCCTAGGGATGAGTCTAACTTTCTCCCCCATGGGAGGAATAATATTTATTTTATAAACACCTACCAAACTCAAATGTAGCACCCTCACTGATTTTTCTTTTTCCCAGTGAGATCTGTCCTTGCACAGCTTGAAAGGCAGTAATAGTAAAAACAAAGAGAGAGATTAAATCAAATTTAATATTCCTTGTGCGATTTTTTTTAAAATTCATTTTATTTTTTTATTATTATTTGTGAAAAATAACCCTGTGGCTATCTTCAGCAGAAAGGTTAAAATTCAATTCTCAGTAGTTTAAAGGTAGCCGTCATAACGAAACTTGCGTGCCTTGAATATCCATCTGCCTTGTCCCTTTCAGGTCTCTGCCTTGCTCTTCTCTTTCATTCTTTTTCTTGTTCCAGATGGGAGTAGATGTTTAGGACGATGATTATTCAAGTACTGGGTTGAAAGTAAGACTTGTGATATGTACGTATGTGCAGCAGACAAGGAAAGAATAAATAAGCGATTCATTTTTTGCTGGCTGGGGATGACCTCTCTAATTCCCATCTGGGAAGATAAGGCATAATTGAAACCGTGACGTTACCTATTAATATCCCTCAAGGAGATGGAAACTTTGGCTTTTCATGCTCATTTCACATTACTTGGTTTTGCCTTGGCAGGTAAGTTGAGGTTAATGTAATGTTCTATTGAAAGCTTGTGGCAATCCTGAAAAGATTTGAGTGGCTTTTAAACTTCTTTCTGTACAGGAGTGATATTGAGGGGACAATAGTTTATTGACAAGCTGGGGAGCTGCGTTTATGTTTTCTTCTAGAGACAAGAACATATCCAATTAATATTAAATGAGGCAAGGCAGGATGATCTGTTTCAAATAGGAGAAGTGGAGTAGAAAATTGTCTTCTAATTGTTTTTTAAAATTCAGCAATTTGCTACTGCTTGCGTTTCAGCGGGCTCTTACATGTCTTTCCTTCCTTCTTTTGGTAGAGATAGAGCAGAAATTCCTATCAAGCCAGACTCATTGTTTACTTTAGCACAGGTTCCCATTAGTTAGAAAAACACATTTTTTAAAATTAAATTTCCCTTGCAAAACAATTAGCTCAAGTGGGAAGTATTATGCAGAGCTCAGAAGTTTCAGAACAAGCTTATAAGAAGAATTTTTTTTTTAAGCTTTCCTGGAAAAGGAATATTGTAGCATTATCCAGATTTCAAATAGAATGATTATGAACTAGCTATAATAATAATAATAATGCTAAAGTAAACAGTCTATTCTGTAAACCAAATGCTGTCCCTAAGTCCTGTGCTATTGATGGGGCTGTATGAATGTGACTTAAAACTAGCTTGATGGGCCTGCCATCATTATGTGTGTAAATAAATGTGAACATACAAATAACGAAGCAATTTAAGATTTTTTTTTTTTATTTGTTGTAACAGTGGAATGATAAATTACTATTGAAATTTAATGTTTCTCTTTGCTTGCTATTGCAGATGATGGTGTTCATTTGTCAAAAAGTGGTACCTAGGGGTTTTGAGTGTGCATTTTTTTGCTGATTTTGGGTCAAACCATTGCTCTCTATCAGGGATTTTCTTCAGGCGCATCAGAAAGAGCACTGAATCTCGTAATTTGTGCACAACCCATGATAATTTAGAATTCTCTGCAAATTGAGAAGGAATTGCTCCATGTTCTCTCTCGTGGTGAAATTGAGATTGTGTTTCAGAAGTGAAGGCAGGCATGCACCTGTATTAATGAAACCCAAATTTTTCTGGTGATTTAATGGACTATTATATTACTCTGTTGTGACAGACTTATTTTATTGCTGTATTAGTTAGTAAAGAAAACCGAAAATGATATTTCTTTAACGTTGTTTAGTGCCTACCAAACATACCTTTGAATGTATAGTTTCTATGGTGGTTAAAAGCATATTTGTAAGTGGGTAGTGTTAAGGTATGTGTTTATGTGTCACGGAACTTATATAAAATATGAAAACAGAAGCTATATTCATTGATAGAGTGAGAGCTCTTAACGCTATTAGTGTTAACACCCAGCCAGTAAATTTCACATGTTTAGGAGCATGAATAAAAAGGATACTCAGAAATACTTCTGCTTCACTTTTCATTTTGGCCGAGGAGCAGAGGTGTGGTGCCAGTCGCTACAAGGTGGGAATGGTCCCCTTGAGGAAGCTTGTGAATTGACTCCTGTCCTCAGCGGGGACCTGATCCTGCAGCAGAGCAGGGACTGGAGATGCTCAGTATCCCTCATGGGGCTGGGCCTTTGTGGAGCTATGAGATCATTTTGTTTTGTATGTTCTTTTCTTTTTTTTTTTTTTTTGATTGTGAAGCAATGTACACTGTGATGTGAAGAGCCTGCTAGGTCATCGAACTTGGGGTATGGTCCCTCTAGGAAGTGTGTACTGCCCAGAGGAGTTGCGCATGCCCCGTCATTGGTAGTGTTCAGGTTGGATGGGACTTGGAGCAACCTGATCTAGTGGAAGATTGTCCTACCCGTGACAGGGAGTTTGGACTAGATCATCCTAAAAGATCCCTTCCAACCCACAGTATTTTCACAGACTCACAAGAGTGTTGGGGATTGGAAGGAACCTCGAAAGATCATCTAGTCCAATCCCCCCCATTGCCGGAGCAGGATCACCCAGACCAAGTCCCACAGGAACTCATCCAGGTGGGTTTTAAACGTCTCCGGAGAAGGAGACTCCACACCCCCCCTGGGCAGCCTGTTCCACTGCTCCATCACCCTTACTGCAAAGAAGTTTCTCCTAATATTCAAGTGAAATTTTAAGCGTATTTATTTGTGCATATGTGAAGAATGAAACACAAAAAGGATGTTGAGTTTTTCAGAGGTGAAAGGCAAGGTTGAGAGCACCATCTGCATCATCATTCCAGTTTGCAAATGTAGGTTTGTGGTGTTGGCAAGAGTGGGAGAACAGAGGCTGAAGCCTTGGGCCCACCAAAATTATTGACAAAAGTGTGTGCACTGAGGGACAATTTTGGAGGAAAAAGGTGGTAGGTTTAGTACACAGAGAGGAGGGATTTTTTTCGAACTATTTAATTTATTGCATGTAATTTGTTTGTACTTTTGAACTTCCTAAATAACAGTTGAGTTTTAAGGTGATACAATAAAAAGGCTTCCCTGGTTTCCTTCTATGTTAGTAAGCTTGGCTGGGCTAATAGGATTTTATTCATCTCCCCACATAGAATATATGAAAGAAGAAACCTACCTCAAACAGCTCAAGCCTTTTGGAGTCTTTAGAAGTAATTAGATTGTGGGTTGCATGGGTAGATTGCGGCGTGTTATTAGTGTTTCGAGCAGTGCTCGTTGCATCAGTTTTGTTCTGTGTCTGCATGTGTTTATAGATAGGTGGTGCTTCGCTCCACAAACACTCGCGCGTTTGGAGATGATTGATATTTCAGCACGTACAGGCCATACAAAGCGCTTGTGCATGTGTGTACACTCAAGAAAATAACCTTTTTCACACAGTCTAATGATGCAGCATCGTTGGCAGTAATAGCGTTTTAGGTGGTCCTGGCCGGTGCTGTTCATTTCTGCATCTGAGCCATACTGTGTCTTTTGTGTGTGTTTAGCAATTTACAAGGTCAAGGTAAGAAAATTTGTGTGAACTGGCTGGGGAAGGCTTTTATCTGAACCTTTTGCAGATTTATTGTCTTTTAACTGGATGAAGGAACTGATCTGTTCCAGCGTATAGTCCGCCAGACTGCTGAGGAAGAAGAGAGAGAGGGAAACGTGGCGGGCTGGAATCGCTGCCAAAAACAACGTATTCTTAAATCGTTGCGTAAAATTTTCCTGTTTTGCACAATATTTAAGAATGCAGGGGCAATAGCAGGAAAGGGAAAAGACAATTGAAAAGCATACATTATACCCAAACACGTCAATGGCGAGTGAAGTTTTAGCTCTTGTGGTTGTAGAGGAGGACGTGAAGAAGTCAGAACCAGATGCTAAATTGAAAGGCCTTCACTTTATAAGCTTAAAAATTAGGGAGAATTTAACAATACTTGCTAAGTTTTGGAGGTGGGGGGTCTTGTTCCAGGCTTTGTCGACATTCAGTGTTACCAGTACTGGCATTTCTAGTACATAAAGTGGTTGCTTGACTTTGCCTCTTGGGCTGTCCCATGACTGATGGGACAGGGCCAACAGAGTGGCAAATACAGAGGCAGGTAACACGCCAGGTCGCAGGCTGTGGTATCCGGGGTATGTGTTTATGGTAAAGGCTGTTTGCTTCTACTTTAATCTGAGTTTTCATATGTTTTTAAGTAATTTTAAGTATTTTTCCTTTTTTTTTTCACGCAACTTGGAAAAAAGGCATCTAGGGTTTTTTGTGGATTTGAGTGTCTGTGCTAGATGTGTGTGCCGTTACTAACTGAGCTCAAGAAACTCGTCAAGTTGCAAGGACTAAAATCTAAACTGGAAGTACACCCAGTCACGTACATTCTTGGTCTCGCTCTGTTGAAATCAGTAGGGTAACTTGAGGAGAGGGATTACCATTCATTGCCTGGGCTGTGAATGGCAGGATGTGCTGTTCAGAAAGCCAGAGAAGTTCAGCGAGAGATCACCGTGCAGCTTTCAGGTTGGCTGCTGGTTGGGAGAGGTGACCGACTCTACAGCTCTCTACAAAATAGAGCCCCGATTTTTCTCGTTGATTGTCAGATCTCGAGGTGTTGAGCAGCCCGCACTAGGAGGAGTGAGTGGCTCTTTTATGAGCAAGGGGCTTGCTGGAAGTTTCCCTGGTAGACGGAACTGGTATAGAAGCTGTTGCTGTTTCACCCATTTTATGCCAACATTTAGACAGCATCGTCCTGGTGAGAAGTTAATTTGTGACGGTACTTTCTCTTATGGGGCTAAGGACACAGAAACTAGTGGGGACTACTCACCACAGTCTGAAAGCCCTGGCAAGGACAGCAGTGAACATCTTCAAGGCGTTACAGACCATGGGTCCAAGTGCTGCTTCTGCACCTTCAGATCCTGCAAAGCTGGGGAACATTCATTTGATTTGCTGCAGCGTAAGAATGTTTAATTATTTGGTAGAGTCATGGTAGATAAGCAAATGTAATTACCAACAGGGCAAGGGTTTTTTGTTTCGTTTTGTGTTTTGTTGTGGGTGTTGGTGTTTTTTTTGCTATTTTTTTCTAATTTGTGTCCCTGTACCTGAAAAGTCAAGGTACCATGAGAAGAGTGTGAGCTGATGTCAGTGGCGCAGGAAATGCGATTGGGTTTGCTCAATTCCAGCTCCACCAGGACCTCAGCCCTTCTCATTCAGGATTCCCAGAAAGGTCCTACCAGCCACCACTGCTGCTGCATGGGGCATGCACCAGCTCCCTCCTGCCTCTCTTCCCCAGACAATAGAGGTTTATTAAGAAAAAACCCACTCCTCGCTGCAAATTGATCTCTTTTTTTCCCTCATTTGGTCTTGATACTTGCTGAAATTCTGCTGTGGTATGTGGTCCTGGGGGAAGCTTGCATGAGGGTGAGTCTTCTACAGGGGCAGCTGCCCCCAGTTCCTTGGAGGTGTAGGAAGATGGTGCTGCTGCTTCTGCTGTTGTCTTGCTTGATATTCCCATCTGTAGCCATTTTCACTTTGGAGGCTGTGAGGTTTAAAATGGGATCAGCCTTAAAAGTGTCTCTCTCCTGCGTCTGCTCAGAATTACCACTTGTTTCTGGGGTAGGAGCTCTTGCACTTTTCAAAGGATGCTGCAGTTTCTCTAAAGCTCTTGTTCCTGTGACCAACAGATTGCATGATTTTCTCATTGGGTGGAAAAATTTGAAAGGAAAAATTGCTTTCACTGTCATTGAGGAGAAGAGTAACAATGAGGGCTTCAAAAATGATGAATAAAGAAAGAATATTCAACGCTTCTCAAGCTCCAGATCTCTAATTTAATGATATTAAGAATGGGGATGTCGAATGCTTGGAACTATCACTAAAGAGCATTTGCTTCTAGGATTTCCAGTGCCTAAAGATAGGCTGAGTAAAATAAAATCTTCTTCTCCTTTTGAAAAATTTCAAACTCAAATCTTAGAGCACACAAAAATGGATTTAGGTTTTGTAAGAATTTATTTACAAAGATGCCACATGTGGTACAATAAATGTTGCTTGAAGAAAGCTGAGATTAAGCTAAATCAGAGAGGTTTTTCGAGAATACATAATTGTATTCTGAAGTGTAATTGCTTTATATTTTATATACTATTTTTCTTAGGCCTGAAGAGAAGCTGTGTTTTCAAATAATAATAAATAATATTTTTTTCATCTTAGAAATAAGTTATACATATGTTTGAAGTGTACGGATGTCTGTGCATATTTCATGGATGAGACTTCTGGTCATGTTAACCCAACGGGAAGGCAAGAATTTTGTAAACAAGAAGTCGCTGCATTCTGTGTTTGTGTATAGACAATTAACATCTAACTGAGCAAAATTAGGTAATTGCATGTACAGGTAGACAGTTTGGATGATGTTTAAAAGAAAACTCTTAATATTTTTTTTCTCTAAACCTCCTGAAGATATCCGTGATGTGTTCCCAACAGTATGTTTCGAATAGTACGGAGCAGATATTTCTCGACGGTAAAGCTGTGATATTGGTATTTTTCAAGTGGTGGTGGCCCACTTGCCAAGTGGAATCCATCTTTTTAGTCAAAGTACTAGGGGTGTGTATGGTTTTTTTCATAAATATGAATGTTTGTTTCACCTTCTGTGAACAACAACAAAAAAGAGGGATTATTTTTGGCCTTTAAAACAATCAGAGAAAACAATTTTTGGGTGACAGCATGATGACTTCATTCTGCAAGTCTGTGAGTTTCAGCCTCGCTGTGCTTCGACTGTCTCAGAGCGCTTTACGGTCAATANTGTGTATGGTTTTTTTCATAAATATGAATGTTTGTTTCACCTTCTGTGAACAACAACAAAAAAGAGGGATTATTTTTGGCCTTTAAAACAATCAGAAAAAAACAGTATTTGGATGACAGCATGATGACTTCATTCTGCAAGTCTGTGAGTTTCAGCCTCGCTGTGCTTCGACTGTCTCAGAGCGCTTTACGGTCAATATTTTTATAGATGGGGAAAACAGAGAGATAAATGTAGATTATACTTTTCAGACGTGCCCGCTACTGTTGATGCATGCTTCATTTGCCGTTCCTCCTCAGTTGGTGTTTGCATCTGTGGTTCACTCCGGAGTGTCGGGTTGGACACCAATAACCAGAAGCGTGTCGTGCCTTGCCCTAATGTTCGTGATAAATCGCTGGGTAGGAGCTGGAGCAGAAAAGAGGCTGCTTTGCTGTGGCTGCCAGGCTGCGTCTTCCCTTCTGATTTTGATGGCTATTCATTTTCTTAATGGTTGTAAATCGCGTTAAAAATCAGTGGAAGTGTGGGAGAGTGACTGACAGCAGAACGTGGCCCAGGGTGCTGTGCTCTTCTTACAACCCTTCAATCTTCCTGCAAAGCAGATCTCTGTCGGGGAACCAGGTGCCAATCAGTTCGAGTCTCTCGCTTTCTGCGGCGTGCACGCTTTGTCTCCTAATAGTCGCTTCTGACAACCTACCACTTTGCTTTTGCTTTAAAGGCTGTTAAGATTGAATTCGAAGTAGAGTAAGTCGGGGGAAACCTTGACGGCACTGAAATTTTCAGGATGAGAGTGATCTCGCAAAATTACTACAGAAAGCAGAGCGTTGCGATCCGTTTTTGAAAAAGAAAGATTGGCAGTTCTCTCTCCCTTCTCATGCCTTGGGTTTACTATAGAAGCTTTTTGATGGTGAGCTCTTAAATTTAAGAATCACTCGAGAAGAATATGATTGCAGAGGCATCTCAAAACACCGTGCTTCTCTCTACTACGGTGCAAACTGAGAAGGTAGGAAACTGAAAGTAGAAGGTTAATGTGGGCTCTTAAATCGCGGATCTATGAGCCATTGGTGTAAGCTGATGCAAGTCTGCAGATTTTTTTTCTGGTAGCTATGCAGTTATTCTAGTTGGGGATCTGAGTGTTGAGTTGTTCCTGGCAGCTCGGCAAGCTGGTTGCACAACGAGAGATTTCTTTGCCCTGGCTGTTACAACGCCAGGCAGGGCATTGGATGTCAGTGACGGAGAGCTGGGATTGCGTGTCTGCCTCGGATGCTCTGGCTCCACCACGCTCTGGCTGTAGCTGTGTGTTCTGTCATCCGAACAGTTTGCTTAGGATCTTGGCTCTGAGAAAGAAAATGGGAGGGAGGGGACCATAGCTGTGAAAGGACCAGGGATTCTTTGAAGAATAGCAGCGAAGGAGATCTTGATGGACTGTGCTGAATGAGATGCATCCGTGTTCTTGCCTTACAGCTCAGTAGTGAAGTGCCCATCGTTTGAGCACCTGTTGATTCCGTGTGGAAGATGAATCATGTTCAGCGAAGCAGTCGTGTTCCTTATCCAACTGTAACGTAGAACAGGGAGGTTTATTTGGATGTCTGGAGAAAGAATAAACAACATCGTGTTACAGATGTTGTTCAGTCTTTGTTTAAACCAGAAGATCTAAGCAATTGCTGTGAACATCTACCTTTAGTAAACAGGTTGTAGCAGCACGATAATGGAATTGGAAAAGGACCTTGAGCTTATGCTTTCAGTGCAGGAATACTGATGCTTCTTCACATATTCCTTATGAAAGCAGTAGCAACTCCAGCTGTGTAGTAAGGGCTCAAAGTAGTATTCTCAGGCATTTTTGTTAGGAAATGCAACCAATTTTCTTTCCCAGCATATAGAAGTGGGGAGCACCGATGAGAAGTGTCATGCGAGTGCAAACTATTAGTCATGACCTTGTTTAGTTTTTCAACTCTTCATGGTTCTTTCAGATCCTTCAGGGGTTTTTGTTTGTTTTTTTGTTTGGTTGGTTTTTTGCTTGTTTTTGTTTGTTTGTTTGTTTTGTCACTGCTATTACAGTGACTTTTGAGGAAAGTGTTTTGGTGTGGACATTGAAGGAGACAAAACTTGTATTGGCACAGAACTTTGCTGCTGAAGGTGAAAGTACGGACATGGTCAACATGTCTTGTCTGACTGAAAACACATTTTCTAACATTAGGTAATTCATCTGTCGTGATTGCTGTGAACGAAACAGGAAATAAAGCTGGAAGAGCTTGAAATGAAACGAAATGAAATGTGCAGGATCAGACATGCACTTTGGTATTAAATATTGACATACCCCTTCTCGGTAACCACTTTGCCTTTGGAACTCAGCATTTGCCTGAAGACTGTAACGTCCTCTTGCTCTCATGTTTATGGTGAAAAAATTGTTGGCAGTGAGAAATATTGTTCATGGCTCCTCTCGTAACACTAACTTATACTTCTTTCGGTGCTACGTCACTGCCTCTTTTGAAATTAATCTTCTCTGATTTATTGTAAGTTGTTTCAAATGTCCCCAGTGATTTGGGTTGGCTAATGTACTTTAAATTTGGTGAAATCAAATCTACCGTGGGAGTTGACCATCTATAAAGCTGCTCCGTCGTGGAGACAGACGACATGGGAAAAGCACTGAGGCCTCCCTGGTGCTTGCCTAAATACAGGAGCAATCCTCTGTTGCTTTAAACCTGTGCACTGGTCTGTAGGTTGGTTGGTTTTAAACCAAGGGATTGAGGCAGCACAACCTATATGCATTATCTATACATTGTGCAGGCTTTTATGGCACTGCAGCATGGCGCTTGTGGACTTACAGGGAAAGGGAAAGAAAGGAGGAGATGATATGAAACATTTAAACAAAGCAGCTTGGAGCTAAGAGATTGGATCTGTGTGTTCTGGCTGAAAAGGGAAGTCTCCGAGCTAGTGACTGCAGCGTGCTTGTGACTGGAGCTTTCTGACTCATCTTGAAGAGATATAGTCCATGGTGCAGCTTCTGGATCTGAGGTGAAGATGCATTCAGAGGTGGCCCACAGTGTGCAAGGCCTATGCCATTGTATCTCCTCTTTTAATACGGTTTTAAAAGAACAGGAATGTTTAAATTTGGTGGATTATGTATTTCCTATGCCTCTTCTTCATTAATCATACCTGCTTTAATTAAGATAAAGATGCAGTACCATATTACATTATCTAGCTTTAACATCAAGGTTTGGGAAGGTTGTGTCTCGTGTTCAATTTTCTTAGCAGAAATAGGAGAAAAACACCTACTCTGTGCATCACCTTGTCTGTACAGTCTGTACCTGGAGATCTTTGGAGAGCTTCTGTCTTGAGAGCCTCGTGTTTGATCTAAGATTCTTACTGTGCCCAGATTATGCTTTTTTTTTTTCCCCTCTTGCATTTTTAAGAAAAGCCTGTAAAAACAATGCTCTGCTGTTTCCAAACACTGTGAAGTTTTCCCCTCTGCTTCCTGTTTTCGTAGCGTGTTTGTGAAAAGACCTTGTCTTCTTTGTGCTGGGCTTAGCGTTAATATAAATGCATTCAGCGTTAACTACCGTGCGTTCCAGCGTTTAGGGACCCAAGTTTCTCCTCAGCAAGTGTTATTACTCTTCATTTATGTTAAGACTAGATTAAAAAAGATTTGTGCGTGTAAAAGTAAAAGCGCAGGCAGCGTTAAATTATGCAGTCATGAGCTTGTTATTTTCCCTTCCCCCCCAAGTATGCAAGCCAGTTAGTAACCCAGTGATCTATACATGAGCCTTTAATTGGATATATGCCCAGAGTGCAGATTAATATGGAAAAGCTATAAAGGCATGAGTTCACAAACTTTATTTGACCACACGAGGACCGTCTGCGTGATCCCGTGTGGAATGTGTGAGGGATTCTCAAAACAAAGAAATACCTTCATGTATTTGGGCAGATCTGCCTGTAAACCGCAGGGTACAGAGGTGATGTCTCTGTGCTAAAGTCAATAGACTCTTGATTAAATAGCAGCTCCTCAGCCTAGTGTGCACCTCGTGTTTCGTAGGAGTGCTTTAGGTGGGGGCAGGGGGTGCGTTTGTGGCCTCTGTGTAATTTACCCAACTTCTGAAGTTTTAGTTTTGAAATTGTTGCAGTTTTCTTTTTTACTATTTGATATAATCTTGGCCGCCTCTGGAGGTAAGGGGCGGGCGGGGATGAATGTCCCTGTAGTGAAATGAAAACAAGCAGATGTCTTGACTGCAGCTGGCTGGAGATGAATCATTTCATATAAACTTTCCTGGAGATCATGATCTTATTCCTCTATAAAGTTAGACTCCAGAGGGAAAGGAGAATCCCCATTAGTCAGTGACACCCTCCTGGCCTGAAATTTTAGTGTTTCTAGTTTGCAGATCACATGAAGCACATGCAGACTACTAGCTGTGTTCTGCGAAGGCTTTCTCAAGTTTGAAAACTCTTGTAATGCAGATTTTGTCTCTTCCGGGAATTTTTTTTCTAAATGAAAAATTGCAGTATCCCAAAATGCATAAGAACAGCCACAGTCACAACCCGATGTCCCCCAAACCAGTTTCGTAATGATCAAATCTCTCTTAAATTGGCACAGTATTGCAGTCAAGAGTTTGGTGGCTTAGGAGAGCCCTATTGCAGGCATAGCTGACCTTCCTGACCCTTCAGATGATGGGGAGCAGTAAGGTATATATACCCCCTATCGCAGTCCCCATGACTTTCTGGAAAGGGCTGATACGTTCAGAAATGAGAGTGGTGGTCCTGGAACTCACCGTGGAGTGGTGCTGAGCTTGGTTGTACCTCTGAGTCCCCGAGTGATCTACCAGTGTTGGCTTCTTCAGCCTTTGCTGTCTTATTTCCTCCCACAGCTTAGGGTCCTGTTCCAGAGTAGCTTTGCAGTTGGTTTGTAATAGAGCTCAGC
>WEIS01050290.1:97871-117410 GCA_013389965.1 Todus mexicanus | reverse complement strand
AACAGCTAAAACCAATTTTCTTAAAGGAGAGATTGAGTCCCTGTTTACTGAGCTCTTAGTTGTTACTTTTGATTTTATTAATTTTGGTGCCTGGAGAAATAATGGATTTTGAATCTCAATTTTTTATTTCTTGTGCATCTGACTTTTTTTCCATAAAAAGCTTAAGGTCTTAAAATGTACATGAGGGAGAAAAACAAAGGGTGCTCTGAACACCTTCCCCCATTTCCTTCTGTGTCAGCACACTTTCTTTTTTTCTTAAAGAGGATGGACTGGGAATAGCAGATGGGATTTTTGTTGCCTTTAGCAAAACAAACAAACCCAAATAAACCAACACCACCGCAAGACTATCATATCAGGAAATCCTAACAATTCTGAGGAGGTTTCAGAGCAGCATAGCCCTATTTGGCACATGGTAAAGCTGGAAAGTAAAACTACACTTTTTCATTGGGGTTTGAAGTTTTGGGTTTCAAGTTTACCTGACATGTAAAATGAATGACAATTGTGTACACCTAATTAATTGCTTTGATGAAGGGTAACTCACTCATTGTACCTCTCTAAGTTGGTTATGTCCAACCTTGACATAGAGCAAACCCAATCTTGGAATTTGTAGTTTGAGGTCGTATAAAATAGAGGTTTCCTCCAGCAGTAGTCTTGAGATAAACAAATTAGGGAATGTGTATGCTTGTTTTGCTTAAAAATATTTTGGTGCTCTGCTGAAGAGCAAAAGGTCTAAAGAAAACTAGCTGTATCTGTGTTCCTGTGAGAAGATAGTATCTACAAGTCAGGTAGGCATCTCGATTAGTAGCCATAGACTTGCTTGGTAAGACTGTTTAGGAAACAGGTTATAGTCTGAAACTTGGCAGAACTATTAATGTATTTCAGAAACCAGATTCTTTTAAAAATAGAACATTGTTTTAGACTGTGTTGGAACAAATTATTTATCCATATCAGGTTTCTTAGTTTCAACTTTACAGAGCACAGGTATATAAACTCTGCTTTAAAATAACTCTAATGTATGAAAGTCATATTTTTTACAGACAGCATGTTCCAACATCTGACACTTTCCATGAGAAAACTGGGAATCATCCCATCCAACTGGCAGAAAGCTTCTGCTTTCAGCCTTGCAAAGCTGAAAGGAACAAAGCTCTGAAGTCATGATGAATCTACAAGTAAATCTCTTATTACTCCTACTCTTATTCTGCTAACTGGATCCTCGTAGAGCAATTTTCACCAATTTCTCCTCAGCATGTGGAGGTGACATAAGACGTTAAATTTATATTAGATTCAAAGGTTCCACATGTACCTTGGGGATGCAGTTGGACAGTCTGTCTAGGATGATCTAGCAGCTTGCTGCAGCCCTGTGCCTGCCCCTTGTTGAGTGCCAGATCTGATGCTCATCTGATTCTCTTACATCACAAAAAGTGGGTATTTTGAGTCTCCTGAAATACTGTTTTTGCCCGTCTGCTCTGGGAAGGAGGGAGCGGAATGACGACCTGGGGCGTAATTCCACTGTGATCCTTCTGTTTGCCTCCCTTGCAAACACAAGTATCCTGGTTTTCCCTAGCTTTATCCTCCCGTTCTGCCCTCCAAGTCAGTCTCCAAACAGACCATCACTCTCCTCCTTCCCAGGATTTCTTGCGCTTCTCTTACTAGAGGACGTTTTCCTCCCGGGGGTGGAGGGGAAGCCCCGCAGGGACCAGGTTCAGCTCTGATACATGCCATCTAGTGGCTGCACTCGCTTGTGGAGCCACCAAATGGGCTCAGGAGGGGTTGGTTCCTTTCAGGAGAAAAAAAAAGTTTATCTTTCAAAAATGAAGTAGCAGCTTGCTTCCGAGTAGGAAGAAATGCCCAATGACCTGTACCCGCAGTGATCTGCCCCTGCTTTAGGAGAGGGTTAAGGACAATGAGGTGGGAAGGTCTCTGCTCTGCCTGGTCGTCTTGCTGCACCCTGATCCCAGAGCAGAACACTGTGCAGTTCCTTAGTGGCTTTATCTTTCTTACAAGGGTTTTAGAAGCATGTGATTTCCAGTCTGTTTCCTCCATTCCCCCTCCTTTAGCCATTGTTTGCTGGAAGATTAAATGCTCTCTGTTTACAGTACCTGAGGGCATGTTTCCCATTTTACCAGCCCTGCAATCAGTTACCCCTCCACCCCCTCTCTTTGCAAACCTGCAGAAGAGTTGTTAGCCTTTCATCCTGGGGGTGATTTGCCAGGACAATAACGCTTATTAGCTAGCAGTGATGCCTGTCAGGGCTAGAGCTGGGGGAGCAGCACAAGCCGTGCTCTACACGTGTCAGCTTAAAGGAGGGCATACCATTCAAGGCCTTGAATAGAGTGAGCACCAAGAGGGAAGTGCAAAGGTTAACAGGCCTGGCTTAGAAACAAGGGCAGATTCTGTGCTGTAGTGAAATACTAGCTAATGGCCACTCTTTGTCTAAGTAGTCTCAAGATGTTCAAAGAACAATCACTGCTATTGATTTGCTGGGCCTGGAACCTTGAGGGAGTGATGAGGGAGAGGAGAAGAGTGTATGGTAAAACCTGCTCTTCAGGATTAACAAAGGGCTTAAAATAAAAGGTAGAGTTTCACCGGTACTGAATGATACTTTTGTGTTGTTGGATGGCTTTTTCCTGTAACCAGGGATGAATGTTGTCTTTCCCTGTTCTCTCCTTTTCCACTCTAGAAACGCCTTGCAGTGGGTGGCTTTTAGCAGTGGCAGGTTGAGCTGGAAAGATCCAGATCAATATGCTTAGAGTAGATGTTTCATTTCAGATCAAGAATTGCTCTGTGTCTGTGTATGTAGGTGGAGACTCTGACGGTGGGTTCAGCAGGATTCTATGTGCACACCAGATTTGTTTTACACAACAGCCAGCTCTCTGCCGTTCCACAGAAACTGATTTCTCCTTGCCTGTCAGAGGTCTGTGGATATTACTTCCAGGTTCACAGAAGTAAGATGTAGCAAGACTCTCCTAGAGCAAGTGAGCATCTATTGGTATAGCTGAAGCTATTAAAATCTGAAAATGCTCCCACTGTAGGGCCTCAAAAGCAGAGGTGCTCCAAACGTGTTAAAATTTGGGCCACATTTTAGGTGGGGGTAGAAGAGAAGTGGTGCAGTGTGTGCTGGTACGACAATGGCAGGAAAGATGTAAGGAAAAGATATGCAGGGAAAGAAAGGAAACTGGATGAAATCTTTGTATTTCATGTCTACAGCTGAAAGAATTATTCCTCAAACTTAGTGAACGGGACTGTGGATTTAGGTCCCACACACCACTGTGACTTCTGGTTGGGATTCTCATAAGTGCCTTGGGATATCAGGAGTCTAGGCCAGCAGCATTCTTGCCATGTTCTCTGCATCACTGCTAGTTATTGTCAATGTCTGAAAAGTGATGGTTTTAAAAAAGACAAACAACAAACAAAACAAAACACCAATTTTTCTTATATATTTGAAAAGCTTCCTCATTATTTTCCTTCCAATTGTCACAGCCAGTTTGTAGCACTGTGAAGGAGGCATTGCTGATCATGTAGGTTGGTCCTCCAGGTTTGCTAAAACTCTTGCTGCCAGCTTTCTGCCCACACCTGCCCTTTATTTGTTTCAATTTGCTTTACCTGTTCCCAGTTCTTGCCCTCGGATGGTCTAAAATCCACATCTGGTCATTGTATGTGCTCTTCTGGGCTTTTTTCAGTCCTGTAGCTCATACCTCTTACCCTTGAACACCAAAACGATCACACTATGCTGTAATTCCCACTGAGAATGGATGATACTCAGTATATTGTTGAGATGTCAAATCTCTCTGTGAACACCTCACAAACTATGATTGAATTTACTTTGATACTTAGATTTCCCAAGCCTGCACTGTGCGCTTCCCTACCCTCCATTTGCCTGTGCTCCCTGAACAACAGTGATTGCTGTATATGGGGGGAAAAAGTGTGACGAGTTTGTTTGTGTTTGTGCTTACAATGAAGAAGTTGGGGTATTACGTAGCAGCCAGTGCTGTTTTGGACTTGGATCTAAACCTGCCCCACATGCCTCTTCACCTTTACGGTCTTGTTTACGTAACAGTGGGGTTTGATCAGTACACAAGCAATTAGATCTCAGGGCACCAGAGCACCAGCTGCAACGCAGCCCCAGAGGGAAGTTCTAGCACACCTTATTATCACACACATCATGGAGGAGCAAACAAGGCCCGGGACAGTGCACAGCATGACAACAGGCTGTGCTTTCAACGAGTATTCAGGTCTCTCAGAACTCTTGCCAAGGGCCAGTGCACCCTGAACGCAGAGGGAGATCTTGTCTCAGCTCCCACCGACATATCTGCTGGCAGGAGGCAGGCAGGGCCCCAGCATCCTCTTTTGCAGGGCTGCACTCAGGCAGTGTAACTGGGCACCCAGAGCAATCCCTTCCCTAACACCATCTGAAGCAGAGCAGAGCAGCCCCTTTCCTGCTGGAGCCTGGCTGGGACCCCACCAGATGGTGCTGTAGCACCGCCTCAAGGAAGTACCCTTTCTAGAATAAACTTGCAAAATCCATCTTAAAATAGCCCTGGTGACCCAAACGATTTGTGGAAAAAAAGCACACACACAAACGTAACACCGCCCCTGACTAAAGCACCGGAAACTGTCTTCCTCCTCCCATGTGGTTTCCAGCAAGCTCACCTGCCAGGGGAGCAGAAGAATGAGGTGGGGGAGCAGGGTGGGGGTGTGTATGTGTGAATGTGTTAAAGTCAACTAAGGAGCTGAGATATACTGTATCCTATCCCTCTGACTCCCTGGCAAGGCCTCAAGCTTTTGAAAGTCCCCTGTCATGAAGGCCACCGTGAAGACTGACCTGAAGGGCCACAGCCCTGTTTCTCCAGTCCAGCTGCGCACCCCAGGGTAAGCTCCCCAGATCCCCATGACACCTTCTGAAGGACGCAGAGGCATGGCTTCACCAAGGGCCCGGGTTGCCCACCATTGTGACCTCTGGCAGGACACGGGAGGGAGATGGAGAGCTTGAATTAAGATCCAGGTATTAAATTGCAATGGTAAAAACCAGAAACCAACCACCCAGGCTAGTCTTGAGAGTGGTTAGCAAGACTCAGAAGTAGGGACAGCTTACAAATGCTTCTCTTCTGCATTAGACTGAGAAATATAAAACAGTCTGCTGAGGAACCAGCCACTCCCACCCCTAGCATCTTCCTACATACACACATTTACCCACAGCAGCTGCCTAGAACTGGGGCTGCACCCTTCTCCTGCCATGGTCCTGTTTCTAGCCAGCATTAGGCATACATTTAATGTTGCCACTGCTCCAAAGGAGTCTGGTGACAAAGAGGCTTCAGGAAATAGATTTGGGCTTGGTCAGGAGAAAATTTCTTGCTGCCTGGGTGTGACTCCCACACGGAATGTTTTTCTGCTGTGTTTTATGACCCAGTGCCCAGAAGCAGCCCCCTGTAACAGCTGTTAATCCCTGGAGGCTGTACTGTGGCAGGGCTGGTGGCTCTTTTCCCAGGTGTCCCTGGTCCACTCCAGAGACCTCTGGCTCTTGCCAAGCCAACTACTATGGCAGCCTCTCCATATTCCAGTCCTCTGCCAACACCAGAGCTCCATGGAGGCTTCCCTGAGACAGCATCTTCCACTGCCAGTGAAGGGGTGCAGTTCTTCCCCGTCATCAGTCCTTTTACAGCAAGGGGACTCAGCTGGCTTTATTAATTTCTTCACCCTTGGTACCTGGGAGCAGAATCAGGGTCTGTGAAGAGTTTCTCTTTCAAGACCAGATCCCTCTGCTTGAGAGTCTGAGGCCCAGAACAGCCAGACTCCAAACTCCTGGAGGAGTGATCAGCTCCCAGACTGCCTGGACCCCTGCTCCTGCAGTATGGCAAGAAGGTGATCAGTTGCTTAATCATCGTGTGGTCCAGAGAAGGTGGCAAAGCCCTGGTCTTGGATTTCCCTGATCCTATTTCTCTTTACCGGGAGTCCAGCACATGTTGCTATGCTCTTCCTGGTACCAGCTGGACTGAAAAGTAGGGAAGACAAATGCTTCCAATCAGCCCAACTTCCCATGGGCGTTACTTTCTCAGGATTTGGAAAACCTTGGGCAAACAGCACAGCCCATTTTTCAACAGTCTCTGTTTCATCTGGGTTAAAAGGTTTTATTGCTTTTTCTTCATCTTAACAGTGGTGGCCACCCACTCTGAGCTCTGTTCTCACAAACAGCCCTGGCCGAACGGGCAATGCTCTTGTTCTCCCTACAGTACGTTGCTAACGCACCTCCATCTTCCCCCACGCAACATCATTGGCCCGCTAACAGCCTTCTCCCTGCCTCCAGGGGCAAGGGCATCTGAGCCTCAGAGCATGCAGAAGAGTTCTGCTTCACATTCCCTTCTCTACTTCCTGGGTTCACTTGTTTTCTTTTTTACTCCGAGAAGCAAGTTCAAGCCATTTTCAGCTCTTAGTTCTCCAAGAATAAGCACCAAAATTGAGAAGCAGTGTTTGGGAATGTTATCCCAGGGTATTCAAACAAACACTTTCCATCATTTAATTTACTGAGAAAACACTCCACTGTGGAAAGCTTTTCTAGTCTTCGGAATTTCTGGGACTTTTAGTGTATTCTTAGGGTGAGACCGTCACTGGGGGCTTGCCCCACTTCTCATTTGCAACCAAAGTACACACGTAAGGAGGGCAGGGGAAGTGGCCACTTACACCAGGGTGGGAGCGAGCTGCCCGGACTTCAAAGCTGCTGAGGCTGTCCGCAAGGCAGGAAGGGCTGCTCTGTGACGTGAGCAAGCCCGTGACCAGGAAACAGCGAGAGGCCAATGGGATTTGAAAGCTGCGAGTGTGTCAAAGGCAGGACGGAAGTCTTGTAGGGGGCAGCCCTATTTTTAGCCACCTCTTGCAGAACTTTGCTAGTGCTTGCTGGAGTCAATAACCACTTCCCCTTTCCTTGATGTAAGCAGTTCTGACTAGGTTCAGACCTGTTCATGTTGAGCAAGTCACACGATAGTATTGACTGAAAGGTCCCTCCATCCCCTTGGACTCAAAACCACCCATGGTCAGAGAGTCCTAGGTAAGGAGAAGAGAAAGCATCTGACACTTCCCCGTTTCCATTTCAGGGCTGCAAAAGGTAGAAACTGAAGCTGAGGCCTCAGAGCATGGCTCTTAGTCACATCAGTGGGGATTTTGCAATAAAGCGGGTGTGGGGCACAGAGCAGGCAGTGTGCAAGCCAAACTTTAGTGCTTTGCAAGGACATTTGACTGGGGTTCTCCAGCTACAAGGCCAGAGTATCGCCATGCAACCATCACTTTCCTGCCCCACTTCAACCTGTTTGGCCACTCAAGGTGTGTGGGAGGTGGAAGGGTTTAACATACCTCAAATTAGCATTGGGCATTGCGGAGAGCAATAGGTTGCCATTAATGTCCTCTGCCTGGTTCCTTCTAACATTTGTCAGTATTAAATGACTCCTACACCTGCTGTAGGGAAATATATGAGGAAAGACCATTCCTAAACCAGACTAGAGTGAAGATTAGGCAGTAAGGCAGAGGAACAGCCACAGGGAAGGCGCATGAGCTGAGATGTGACTTCTGTACAGGCCGCAACCACCAAGACAAGTTCCAGACTGGTTCCAGTTGCTGGGATTTGGATCAGTTTGATTGGCAGTATTTAGTTCAGGGGCAGGTTGGGAAGGACAGTGTTCAGACCTAGGTGGTCAGAGCTTGCTGCTGATCTCAGCAGACTTGGTGGTCCTGCTTGCTGTCAGAGAGGAATGAGATAGCTGTAAGGATGGGAGAAAAGCACATCTGGAGCCAAAATAGATGCAGTTCCGGGGCATTTCCAGAGCAAACTGTTCCCAAGCGTAGCAGTAGTGAGGAGTAGCAATGGGATGACCAGATGAAAATCATTGTTGCTCTGTGGCTATAGAGCTTTATGTGACCAAGGTGGCAACAGAAAGCGTTGTCCAATACTCAAGTCTCCCTGCTATGACTCTTTCAGACCCACATATTTAATACCATTCCCAGAAGCTTACTGCTCCCCAAAGCACTTCAAACATCTGCAAGGCTCTGCTTTCTATCTCATGTTTCATACTGTCTTCATCCCTATGGCAGGTACATTCATTATCTATATAGCAAGTTCTTGTGCTGGATTGATTAAGGCAGGATATACAGTTCTTGAATGAGAAATGTGGATGGAGAAGTGCTTTGTACCATAGCAATTGTATTTAGAAATGATAAATCCTTTATAAGGAGGCAGTGAGGGGAGCAGCCAGTGCCATTGCTGTCCAAGGGAATGTGCCAGAAAAGTCCATTTGGCCTCTAGATGGCAGCCCTATTGCTCACACCAAAATGCTGAAGAATACCAAACCTCACACTTCAGTAGTTCAGACCAAAACCCACCAGCAGTCAAGACTGCATTGAAAACAAACTGGATTTTTTTTTCCTCTCCTGTTAAAAATTAGGACTATGGATATGCTCCCCCCGCCCCGCCACTGCCTTTAGGCTCCACACTTTCCTGTAGTGGAGTCATAAATATTTCCTTGCCTGAATGGAGGTGCTGGCAGTGGGAATCATTGGAATCTATCAAAGCTATCTATTAGCAGAAAGTGTTAACAGATCATCTTTCTAATTGACTTAAAAGTTACTTAGTTGACCCCATTTCTATATTTCCTGAGAATTGATAGGCATTACTTCCGTCCTCACAACACCCTGAGAACTAAGTGCTATAGTCTAAAAGGAGATTGCAGCTGTCAGCCAGACTTTAAAGGTGTTTGGTACCTAAAGTCGAGAACTGGGGTTTACATGTCCAAACTGCATTGAAATCAAAAAGCAGCAGGAGTAATGCCCTTTTGAAATCCAATTAGGCACTCTGCTGGCATCCTTAAGTGCCTTGATACCTGTAATGCTCCTTCCCAGATAGATCACTTGTAGGAAGCATGTGTCACAACCCTGCACGAACGAAGTCCACAAAGAAGGCAGATGGCACCACAGGGTACAGAAATGTGAGATTTTTTAATTGATAGTTTGGGGAGATGATAGTAAGATAGGAAGAACATCCCCTCAGTGTGTAGCTCTGTTGTGACAGGCACACGTGACAAACCTTGAAGAGATGCAGGGGCAAGCTGGTTGTTCTCCATGGCCAGCAAAGCTGGATGCTCAGAAATATACTCCTCATGTTATGGGCAGCTTTCAGATCACAATCTTGTCAGAGGTGGGATATACTCCTCCTGGTGCCAGGAAGGAGGAGAAAGAAGAACGAATATACAAGACAAAGAGAAAAAAATTCTAAAATAGACTTCTAGGTTTGGGTTCTTTTTTTCTGCTTTAAAGCAGAAGAAAATTTGCAAGAAATTTATGGTCTGATTTGAATCCTAATGTTCATGGAAATTCCTATAGTGAATTCTGGACCAGGTCCAAGAAAAGCAGGTTATTATTCACCTAACTTCTATTCATCCATAACTGTGCCATTCTGCTTGCAATATTGTTAGATCTTGCCAGTAGATTTAAAGTATCCCTCATCAGCAATGGACCTGGATAAGACACTGGGATCAGCTGCCCCAACACTGAGCCAGTCTTCCCAGAACAGCAGTGGTAAAGAAGGATGCCTTGACTACATGGCAGGTAGCTGTAGCCTTGACCAGAGCATCTTGGTAAGGTCTCCTATGATAAGACCAAACTGAGAGGTATGTAACTTCTCTCTGCCTTGCATGGCTCTACCAGCTGGGTGATTTTGGCACACCACAACTAGAACAGGTCAATAAAATGGTTTCTGTGTGAATAGCTCAATGAAAATATCTGTCTATTCTGTCCTTCCCCTCAGCTTTGCAACCATGACTAGGATATCATAGGGTATGCGGACTCAGCCTAGACTGAATATGTTCTTGGGCGCTCGGTTTTGGGTTTTGAGCCACCGGGTAGCTATGGCTACTCCTGGTGAGGTGAGATTAGCCCTCACACATCCCACCAGCTGGCTGTCTTTCTGTCGTGTTGGTCTGCTGTACAAGATGCAAAGTGGGAGTATGTGGTGCGTGAACACAGAGGTTCCTGTTAAGGCACAAGGAAAGGAAGCTCATGGTGTGTGCCCCAAAAAGGGGAACAGGAGCTACACTTTCTATCCTCTTGGGCTATGAATAAAACCACCTCTCATGTCCCAGGAAGCGGAAAGCTGCTCCAAATCTACCCTTATGTAGGAAGAAAACACACCTCATGCGTCTGCCTACATGTAGCTGCAGGTTCCTTGCCAAAGCCTGAGCTAGCCTTCCCTGATGATAAGTGGCCCTTAGGTGGCACGACAGCAAGGTTCTTGCAAACAGGGCTGTTTGGGCTGGTGCTGGAGTGGGCTTCCTCAGCTTCCATTTCTGCTGTGTGCCTCCCCTATGAAACAGCCATCTAGAAATTCAGCATGGCCCTGTATCTTCCAAAACAAAGATTCTGTGAAACAGTTTTATATGTCTAATTGTTACACAGCTCTCATTAAAGCTTTCCAATACCTGCCTCTAGCAGCTCATCTGAGCTATTCCTCCCATGCTAATCTCTATGATCTGTGGCATGCATACAGAGCATTGAAGGGAACAGGACCTCCTCTGCTGCACCATATTTGCCAGAACGGGCATAACTCAAGATAACCGGATTTGAAACAATCAGAGCAGGAAGCAGCAAAAACTGGCCTGAAGGGAAGGCAGGGAGTTGCCTACAGACAATTTTTTAGGGGGGTGCCCAATTTGTGATACCTGATCTCTTTACATGCTCTTTTAGCCTCACATACAAAGGTAGGATGTAAAGCTTGAAGGATCATCCCTCATCTCCCTGGCTTGAGTTTAGATCTGTACCCTCTTGTTTTTAGCAGCAGCGTTTAGTTTGTGGTGACACATGTACTGACCTATATGTGTGCATAACCAAGACCTCCAGAGCTGCATTTGGTTCAGATATCAGTGTCATTGCCACTGATGCTATTTTGTGAGGATGGACAAGGTGGTGGACGTTCACATTATTTTCAGTCTGGAGCACACAAATCCAAAGGCTGGCTCTGGCACAGCTGATGCTTCCCATGACTCATATCCCACAGCCTGTGTATAGCGAACATGGTGGCCAGCTGCCCAGTCAGGACCTCCATATTGTGGAGGTCAAGACAGAACAAGGCGGGCCTGCAAGCACCCTTACTGATGAGCTGATGGCGTAGTCACTGGGGCTCTCCACAGAGCCGTGTAGACACAGTCCACAGTTCCCTGCATCAGCCTTTGCCACCAGGCTCAGCAAAAGCCCTGTCCTTCTGCTCCCTGTGCCAAGGGTCATAAGCTGGGACTAGCAGCTGGGTGCCAAACGCAGGCTGTAGCTTTGTGCAGCCGGTCTGCTAGAGGTCATCACACGCCTCCTTAAGCAAACAGGGATCCACGCCAGTTGATAAATCATTTACGAGGAGAAGTCAGAAGCAAAGAACTAGATTAACCAGGTCACTGGGTGTCCTGAGGGAATGACGTGTCAGTGGAGCTGAAACAGCAGATCCCACAGTTGCAATCTGCTGCCTTCTTCTGTCCTGACAGCAATTCATGGAAATCCCTGGAACTAGACACCAGAGATGGAAAAACCCAGTCAGCTCACTAGTTAAAGCAGTCACTCCCATTGTACGTTTTCTGGCAAAGTTAAAAATGTCTCGAGAGGGGATTTCCACCAGTTCCTTCTCAAGGGGAAACTATTCCACCTATCAGGAAGGCTGCCTCAAGTGGTGCTATTTTCGCGAACGAGAAGTAACTCCAGAATCAAAACCAAAAATTATTCTGCTGCAGGAACCAGGGCAGTGATATTTTTCTGCCTGAACAACCATGTGCCACGTGGGGCACATCTCCAAATGGAACCTCTGCGTGTCCATGTGTGTTTATACACAGCCCCCGAGGTGTGCTCATGTGTGCATGTATACACCCATGTCCTTCTTCTCCTTCCCAAAGGTGGGATGATCTTGTGCCATAAGCACAATCAGTGTGTTGTAGTGTGAGCTCATGGCTAGTTTGCACCTGTCTAACTCCACTGACATCAAGGCAAACCACGTTGCTCTGAGAAGACACACATGGAAGATGGGAGGCATCAGCTGATGGTAATGCTCCAGTGCCCACTTTCCCTGCGAGCAGGGAGAAGTCACTTCGCCTCACTGGGCTTCAGGTCTCCTCAACAGTGTCAGGGGAAGAACACTCTCCCCACCATTTCTGGGGGCTCTGTGGCTGAGCATGTTAGTGGTTGAAAACACTGAGGGTCTGCATGAATAGAAAAGATGATGCAATGCATCGCTGAGGTTGTCAGCAGAGCTGATGGAGATTTTGGCAGATAAGCTTTTCAGCACCTGGGAAGCACTTCGTGACAGTGGGGAAATAAATTAGGTGAGTGATGGCACTTAAAGCCTTGTCATTAATTTCAGAGCTAATTCTGCATTTAGATGAATGGGTGTAGCACACACGGCTGAGCTGGAACCTGTAGAGATAGCAAGGATTGCTCCCTGTTCTTATTCAGAAATCTTTTGACCAGTAAAACGGTAACTTCCAGTCTTCGTGGCTTAGGTCTAGGAGCAGAGATCTCTGCCCATTGGCAACGCCAGCAGCAAGCAAGCCCTGTGCTACCCAGGGCTCTGATTACTAGTGCCATGGGGTGTTGTCTGTATGTCTCTTACGAGAAGAAGGCGTGGTATTGCCTGGACGTTTGCCCTGAATTTATGACTCCTTCTCAACTAGTTGTTCTACTTGTCTCTCACAGCTGGCACAGCTGTCGTCCCCATCGGTTACTCCTGAAATTCAGGTACTGTGTTTTGCACTGTTGTAAGGGCTCAGCTTTGATTTACCAGCCAGTGATGCCAAGGCTGCCCTCACCAGCACCCTGTGCACTCTTGTGTTACTGCAGCTGATGAAGCCTGCACCGAATATAACTTAGGCCTGGGCTTTCTTCTCTGCAGAGCTTTTACTTTGTTCTGTTTAGCCAAGACACACTGAAGCATGAACAAGGGCTATAAAAGAATGATATGAACTGTGGGAAGAGATCTAACCAAGGTGGCACAGGTCAAATTCTGGGTCCTGACCAGGCCCCTTTAGTTGCTGTCAGGTACTAGCCAGTTGACCTACTAAGCCCCGTGCCCCTTGCACTGTGGAAGGATAAGAGCAGGTAGAGCCCAGTAATATTTTAACAATGAGATTAACTCTGCCAGTTCAACAACAGAGGGTCTTCTGTTTATGTAGACAAAAGGTGCTGACTTAAGGCTCTTCTATACATCAGCCCACACTCTCCCGCCACTGGTCACAGGGCTGGCCATCCTGCCTTCCTCCACATCCTAAAGACTCCTGTTTAACCCTCAGTAAGGAAAGGAAACCTCAATTCATAGACAACTGCCCGGAAAGGTGGTGTTGTGACTCTCTCCAATCCAAATCTGGCACAGGTTGGGTGGCACTTAGTCCCTAAAAGAGGGCCAGAGGAAGAAGAGCGAACTGTCTTCCTTCCAGATGCTTAAGACTCTTTTGCTGCTCCATTTCTTTACAACTGTAAAGTTCCAGCACTCCTCAAAAAACACTCACCATGGTAGGAAGAGATGTAGGGAGGTCCTTGAGCAATCCAGGCACTGAAATGCATTCTTTTTTCTTTCCCAAGTACTTCTGAGACCCTCATCTCTCACGCCTTGAAATTAGTGCGCATTTTGCTGTTGTTCTCAACAGGTGCAGTAACAGCCCTTGAGAGATGGGCCCAAAGCCCACAGAAATCAAGGAGAATGTTTCTGAAAACTTCATCATGGCAATGGAAAGAAGTTTTGCATGTTGCAAGGCAAAAAGCAACACCAGCTTTATCGACATGACCTGTTTCAAAGGTTCTATTCAAAAAGAAGAAAATACTGAGTGTTTTATTTAAAAAAACTTAGGATCTGTACAGGAAAGCTAACCTCCACACCAGTAACATAAGGCTCGTTGCAGCAGCATCCTGCAGGCCCTGAGCAGCAGCCAGCCAGCCAAGCCTGTCTCTGAAAGTGGAACTGACTCACCCAAGTCATCTGTGATGAGTTGGACATGAGTGAAATCATGCTACGTGTAAATGGTATGAAAAGCAAACAAAGACAATAAGGAGCAGTGTTAGTTTTTTGTTTGTTTGTTGTTCTTGATTCTATATGGGAGAGGCTAACAATATCGGGGAGGATTTTAAATAGCAGAGAAGAAGCAAACAGTGGCAACATGTGGCCCTGGACGTTCAGCTGTGATGTGCCACTGAAGGCTCAGTTTCCTGAGTACTTGTATTGAACCATCTTTAAGAGGCTTGTTTTCCAGTAAGTGCTCAGCACTCAAAACGAACAAGCCTCACTGGAGAACTGGGGCCATGATATTTATCTACTGACTATGTGCTTTGAGAGCCATTTCCACCAGAGAGGTAAACATTTTCCTTCCACTGCCTCACACAGCCATATTTCCAACCTCAGTCATTAGCACCAGGGCTGTATGAGGCAGAAATGAATCCAGGCCCTAACAGAGAAGATGGAGAGACCTTGCGCAGCACACAGATTTTTTGCAAATCCTTGCAGTGTGGCGGGATCAACCAACACCCTGTACAGTGGGGGGTGTGGGGGTGTGGGGGTGTGGGTGTGATGTTGCCGAGAAGCACACGGTCACTGATTTTCACCTGATTACCTCTGTTCTGTGAGCGACCTTCCATCAGTTTCAGGCATAATAACATCATGATATCATAATAATAGATCATGCTCTGATCACGCCATTGCATAGAATAAGCCCCAGCAATCTGATCTCATTCTGCAGATGTGGATATGAGTGTTACTGCTTCACAGGACAAGTGGGTGGCAGGTAGATGGAGATGGTACTACCTATATCATCAGCCCTGGGTGGGAACATGACCTGGTAGGTTAAATTAGGTGGCTGAGAGTCTAACACCTCAGCTCTAGATCTGCTTCAGCAGCTGCAAGTGAGTCACCAAACCTATCTGCATTCACTTCTTCCATCTGTGAAATGGTGACAATAATATTTCCTCACTTGACGGGGGAGGGAAGGGACCATGTGTGCAAGAATGAATAAATGTTTACAAAGCACCTTGTGAGCAGTGCATAGGCTGGCTCAGGCTGTGCTTAGGAGGAACCCGCGTTGTTCCCTCTGCACCAGGTTGCACCATACCATGAGCACACTGTGAGATGTAAACACTCCCCTCAGAGTTAACAGTTCCAGATGAGATAATTCCTCAGGAGAGAAATAGAGAGTGAAGGTTTAATGTGTTACTAGCAAGTTCAATAAATTCCATTCAAAGAAAAGTAAAGTAACTTTTTAAAAGAAAAGAAAGAATAAGGTATTTAAAAAAATGAGCTGTGACCAATTTTTTTTTTTTCTAATGGCATCATGATCTTAGGTTTCACTTCCCAAATGGGAGACAGAACAGAGAAGTGAATCCCCTTGAAGTAAAAGTGAAGTTAATAATGGGATGCCTTTAGCTGCTTGCCACATCCTGTGTATACTGATCGCTCCATTTATAGCTGGCAGGAGCCCTTCTAGACTCTTCTTTACCATGTTAACTCTTTGCTGAGCCAAACTGGTTTGTACAAACATTTGGGGAAAAGCCTTCACACATCTCTGCTCCAGCAGCACGTGCCACATGCGCGGTCCTGTGTGGGCGCTTGCCTCCGTCCCACAGGTGTGCACACCATGACTCCTCTATCCTCCCACTGCCACAAACCCCGCACCCCACAGCTGGCATCAGTGAGCAGTCATACAGCCCTACCTGCCCTTGTGTAATCTGCACCCCGTCTCAGCACACACCGCTGCTTCTGCAGCCTGTGATGCTCACACACAGCCACTGATGGTCAGTGTCTCGTTCACGTTTACTAGCACTTCTCATGCACATACACAATTCCTTAAGCCAACACAAACACATACAGAAATGCACACTCTTCCTAGGCCAGCACACACACTCAGCAGTGCACATATGCACAGGAAAATATATTTTTTGGTTTTTTCTGGTACTAAAGAGAGATGGAAAAGCATGCATTTCACAAATACAAACAGGCCATAACCACATACAGCTCAGCTATGAGGTAGAGCTATCCCCCTCCATAGCATTGTTATTGCTACAGCCTTTCTTCCTGGGATGAGTTTTGTGGCTGAGGGTTCAACTGCTTCAGGAAACGTGGCTTAGACTGGCATATTCATTCGCTATTTTTATTGGCCTGGTTTAGCCTGGATACTCAGCTTTTGGTACATTACTGGCTTTTGCTGCTGCTGCTATTCATTCTGTTTATACTGTTGGAGGTGGACGTGGGACCCCTCCCTTCATCAGCAGACTTGCTCTTTTGAACACTTTCACCAAAAGAGCCTTTGTCATCCCACCCCCACCCCCACTCCAAACATACACCTGCTCCTCATACTTCAGTGGTACTTAGAAATTCTGGCTTGCATTTTTGAACAGCTGCATTTATAACAATCACTGTCATATCCACCACAGCTTGAATCTGTTGGATTTTGATTCATCAATGATATCAGAGGTGACAGACTGGTCATCTCTAAGCCATGCATCTTTAACACATTTGAGCTTGGGAGGAGCTGCACAACTCCACCCAGCATCCCGGCACTGTACTGATGGGTCAATCAAGTGCAAACGTCAGTAACAATTAGTAGGTACAGTTTCTCAGCTAGATGTTCACAAACTGAAAGGCAGTGAATTTTTGAGCCAGAGGACTTTGGTTTTTTTAGATTTTTACTGTGTTTAACAATGCTCACGCTGTAGTCCTGGAGATCCACAGATGCACTACAGCAAGGAACAAAGAGGCACAGGTTGCGCATGTGCTACTATTGCAGGGCAGTGCACAGCATCGGTTGGAAGAACACTTTGATGGAGAAATTTATTTCCAAGTAGTCAGTTCTCTCTGCTGGGCTGGCAGGAACAATGGTCACGGCAGACCCAAAGACACCAGTGACTGCAGAAATTACACTGTGTGGATACTTGTCCCTTAAGAAGTGCCTGTACCATTGACTGAACTCTCATTTCATGCATTACATCAAGTAGCAATTGAAGGGGAGAGCCTGCTGATGAGTTACTGCTGTACCTATTATCCAGCTGGACCGGCCACATGCAGAAAAGCTGAAGGAGAAAACCTGATCTGCCTTTCTCCCTGACACCCCCAAACGTGGTCCCAAACTTCTGATTAAGTGCTAGGTACTTGCCAAGTAACACCTCCCCTGCAGAGCTGTGGCATTTCCCAAGTGGCACCAGAGGGCCATCGTCCTCGCCCTTCTAGGAGCGCTAATCTCAAATGCTTGAGAGTTGGGTTCCAAAATATTGTCAGTCACCTAAAGATCACAATTAAAACAATTAAAACCAACAATGTTGAATTCTGTATGCTTGCTTTTTGACTCTTTAGTCTTTGGCTCACATTCCAGTTTTCATGTTCTCTCTGCGCTAGTTAGCAGGAAAAGCATGCTTTTCTGAAGCGAAAAATGAGATTCTCTTACACCCACACCATCTTGTGGAGTAGTCTTTAACACAAAAAAAGTAGGAACAAGAAGGAGCAGTAGCCTTCCTCTTCTCACAACTCCAGTAGCTAGCAATCAATATGTCACGTGTTTGCAACACCTCTTGTCCCCTTACAAAAAGCAAAGGATTTGTAAGGAGGAAGAGCCCTGCAGTTGATCTCCAAGACCACCTGGGCTTGGCAACATGGAGGAAACTGTGCCGTGGAGCAAGGCATCATAGCATCCCATCAGCGTTCACCACCCAGACTCTAAGGCAGCCCAGACACCAGGCCCAAAATATCTGCTCTCATGAGGAGCATAATTAGCTCTTCTTAGATACCAATTAGTTCAAGCATCGCTTTTATTTCTCAGCCAAAACCTACCTCTCCAAGGACCCTGGGCCCCAGTGTAGCACTGGCGGCTGGGCACAGGGAGAAACCCTGCTCAAAATATGACAGGCATCATCCAGCAAATGATCTCCCCTTCCTGGCATCTCCATGGAGTATGTTGTGAAGCTCCCACCTCTCCAGGGCAGTCAGCCACACATAGGTGGCATTTCTCCCTCTCTTGTTTCTCTACAAAGTTTTCTTTATGCAAGAAAAGTTGCAAACTGAGAAGGCAGCCTTCCACTCCCAGCCTGGCTGTGTTCCCGCACAGAGGGGTCAGGTGCCTTTGCTCTGTCACCTCACAGCCTCTGGTCCCCAAACTCCAACCTCAGAATCCACATGGTTCTTTAGTGACTTCATAAAAATAAACAAAGGCCTGGTAGCATTTAGGTCATCTGAGTAAAATATTTACACACACACACACCCCTCTCTTCCATTTCTTATTTCACAGATCTTGCTGTCAACACACCCTGCCAGAAACCGTGTTTATCCCTGAAATGCAGTCCCCGCTCCATGACAGTCGAACACCAATGCTGAGCAGACTCTCAGTGCACAGGCTGGGCTTTGCCAGCTGCTGCCCAGGGCTGGATGTTGCCCACAAGGCAGCTGCATCCAGCCTCTGCAAAAGCGAGTCTCGGCAACCCAGCCAGAGCAGGTACATTGCTACAGGTAGCTTGGCACACAAGAGCTGACCTCAGGCTTGGAGGAGCTTAACAGCAGATGCATCCAGCAGGACACAGTACTAAGAGGCAGACCAGTGGCAAAGCACAAACTTTCCTTGCAACGGTTTTTAAAAGCACCTTGACATCTTTCTTTTCAACTTGCATGGCACAAACAAATCATAAGCATCAGCCAGTTGTTACTAAAGGGAACCATTGTTTTGCAGCCTTCTGCTTCCCTGGTGCAAATGAAATAACATTTACTCCTCGATCTCCCTTCACAAAAAAAAAAGTCCCCCACCTAGATCTACCTTTGATCCTGTTTCTGTTCTTCCGTGCTGTCTTTGGCAGACTTTTGATCTTAACTCAGCATGGTCTGTCTTACAATGTTCAAGTCCTGCTTCAGTGTGGGCAAGTGGACATGGACTGTGAGGTGTGACCAGGTTACACGATGACATATTTTTCATGCTGAGCCACGGTGCAGATCTTTTACATGCAATGCTTGAACAATCATTGCCTGTACCCACTGCTGACCTCCCTGCAAGCCAGCTTCTAAGTCAGAGCAAGAGGCTTGCCCGGTTTCTTCTGAAATGGCTTGCTTTGGGATTTGAGCGTGCTGAACTTTCTCCATCATTGTGGTTTGGTTTTTGAGTTTAGTTAGAAGCTTCTTGGGTTTCTCCCAGCCCTGCCAAGCCTCGCATGCTGTTCTAATACACAGTTCTCTGTTGGCAGCAAATGCTGTTGCCTTGTTATCCCTCTTCCCCCATTTCTGTTTTTTGAAACGGTATTCAGAGGCTCACTTTTGTCTTCTCCTAGCATGGTCCCACCACCCCTTTCCACTCCAGTAAGCTTTTCTTCCCACAGTGGAGCATGGATCATTTACTTTAAATTGATTTTTTTCCTCCTCCTCTCAGCTCTGACTCAATTTTTAATCTACAGTGGGACTTTTCATCCCATGGTTGTCAAGTCTGTTTCATTCTTGGAAAGGTCTTTGTCAAAAAACCTCTTGAAAGCATATATTTACTATAGTCTCTACCTGTTCCTGATCAGTTTTTCAGAAGCTCACAG
>WEIS01050290.1:0-88841 GCA_013389965.1 Todus mexicanus | reverse complement strand
GGGGAGCTCCCGGGGCTGCTTGTGGACGCCGGAGGAGGTGGTGGCAGTGACTGACCCTTGCTTTCTCCCTGCAGAGCAACAAGATGTTGAATTACAGCCCCTCGGGTGTCAGTGGGTGCCTGCTGGACAGAAAGGCGGTGGGCACCCCAGCCGGCGGGGGTTTCCCTAGGAGGCACTCTGTCACCCTGCCCAACTCCAAGTTTCACCAGAACCAGCTCCTCAGCAGCCTGAAAGGGGAGCCAGCTCCTATGCTGGGCCCCCGGGAAAGCCGCTTCCGGGACCGCTCCTTCTCTGAGGGTGGTGAGCGTCTGCTGCAGCAAAAGCAGCCCGGGGGACAGGTAAACTCCAGCCGCTACAAGACGGAGCTGTGCCGACCCTTCGAGGAGAACGGCGCCTGCAAGTACGGCGACAAGTGCCAGTTTGCCCACGGCATCCACGAGCTGCGGAGCCTCACTCGCCACCCCAAGTACAAGACCGAGCTCTGCCGCACCTTCCACACCATCGGGTTCTGCCCCTATGGGCCGCGATGCCACTTCATTCACAACGCCGAGGAGCGCCGTGCTGTGGCAGGGAGCCGGGAGCCCGCCGTCACTGACAGACCCCGCCTGCAGCACAGCTTCAGCTTCGCCGGCTTCCCCAGCACTGCTGCCAGCGGGCTGCTGGACAGCCCCACTTCCATCACCCCGCCACCCATGCTGAGTGCCGACGACCTGCTGGGCTCTCCCACCTTGCCTGACTGCGCCAGCAACCCCTTCACCTTCTCCAGCCAGGAGCTGGTCAGTCTCTTTGCCCCCAGCATGGGTGCGCAGATGCCCAGCGGGAGCTCGCCCACCACCTTCTTGTTCAGGCCAATGTCCGAGTCCCCCAACATGTTTGACTCGCCACCCAGTCCTCAGGACTCCCTTTCTGACCAGGAGGGCTATCTGAGCAGCTCCAGCAGCAGCCACAGCGGCTCAGATTCCCCTATCCTGGACACCTCAAGACGTCTTCCCATCTTCAGCAGACTCTCCATCTCCGATGACTAATCTGGGGTTTCCTCGTGCTCCCCCCCACCTCTATTATGATGTTAAGCTGAACTCCCCCCCACCCTGTCCCCTGTAGGCTGAGCTGGATATTAACACGTCCACCTGCCTGCCGTAGACCCACTGGCCTTAAACCTTAAGTGCCAAATTACGATGAAAAGCAATAACGTTTACAAAATTAGTGCCTTTAACACTTTCACTGTGACTGTATTACCTCTCCAGCTGCAGAGGGCACCAGCAGCTGTGTGCACTTCCAGATGTGCAGGAAATGTCCGGATCCAGCTCCCTCCACTGGCCACATACTGCATTGCCCTCTCCCAGTCCCTTCCTGACTGGCCAGTTTCTGCTAGGCTGCAGGCATGTGGGCAAGGGTTAACATCCAGTCCTCTTTTCTCCCTTCCCCTTGAAGACTAATCTTTCCTGGATCCACTCAGGTCTGCGGGAAGCTGAGAATGGGCAAAGATTGTAACGTGAGTGGGAGTTCGACTGGGAGGAAGAAAACAAACAAACAAAACCCAACAGATGGACTATGAGAGACTTGATTTTGGTGCTAAAAGTTCCCCATGTATTCATGTGACATCTTAAATAAAGAAATAGAGGGGGTGGGGCCGACAGAAGTCATTCCACACAAGTTTGTGTAAACAAAGTTCCAGTAGACATAGCTTTAATGGTTTTGCTCTAGAGTACTTTAGACCTGTCTTAGAGCACTCACGCCAAGCTTTTTATTATTTTTTTCTGGGTTTTTAATTTTGTATAACTTTTCAGAAATTGGAGAGTAAATTTTGCTTGTCACTGCACAACAATATAAAAAAGCTTATTTAACTTATCAAAACGTATTTATTGCCAAAACCTATGCTTTTTTTTGTTAATTTTGTTCATATTTATCAGGATGATGAATCCATAGAATATATTCTTTTATGTTTAAATTATGATCTTCCATATTAATCTTAAGATTGTGAAGTGTCTTTTCCTTTTTTTCCCCACAGTTTAATATATTATACTACAATGACATTTTTGTAACTTTACACTTTTTTGGTTATTTTATTTTAAAAAATGAAAAATTAATTTAAAAAAATGCAAAAAACTGTGTTTGGATTATTTATTTTAGAATTTCCCCCCCTCCTTTTTTTTTTTTTTGACTGCAAATTGAGTTAATGTGCTTCTTTGCGTTTCCTCTTTTCCTCCTCTTCCTCCTTCTCTGGGTCTTGCCTACCTGGGCTTTAGAATGTACATATCTGAGCTCTGTCGTGAGACAGTGTTGGAAGGGAGACTTCCTTCCTCTTTTTGTATAGATTCTTCAAGGAGAGAAGCCTTGGGCTCAAAGTGCCTAACTGAATACATTCCAAATACAGTTTGTATTTCTATATTTCAAGTTTGGAGTTTTCCTTGCTGAGGTGAATGGGACTGGCACAAAGAGAATAATGAATGTAAAATTTTTTTTCCCCCTGTTACTGTTGACTACATTGCTTTTTTTTCCTCTTTGTGAGTTTATTTGAAAGAATCTCTTTTGTAACAACTGTTTGCAGTTTAAATCAATAAACCCCAAGTTTTTTCAATAAACTGTCAGTGGAGCTGGTTTTACTTGCAAAAATCAAGGCGCTGGTTTTAGACAACCACTCAAAAGCAGATACCTCCTTTTGACCATGAAGGTGCCCACTGTGTGCTCAGGCATCCCTCCATCATTCGTCACTGATTCACTGGGGCAGTCCTGCCAGTGGCTGGGTGCAAATACCTTACTTGACTTAGCCAGTTGGCCTCTAACCCTCTTTGTTTCTTACGGAGTTCTCCCGTCTTGAGTCACTCAGTCTCTTCTTGCAAACTTAACTTCTGATAACTGTAGCTTAAACCTTGGATTGGCTTTTGTTCCTCTTGTGCACTGTGTTTCTGCACAGCTCTGGCCCCATCAAGTAGACTGCTTTGAGTGAGGCTGAAGAGGGATGTTGAAGTGGTTCAGATTTCCCAAATCTCAGGCCTGGATTGTTAGTAGTACTGGTCTGACTTGGCAGAGCAGCTCTTTGGTGTTTTTTTGGGGAGAAGAAGATGGATTCTTGGCAAAGTCTTGGTGTACACGCAGATCACTTTGCTATATCGTATTCAAGCCCTCATACCTCTTTGAAGTATCAATGGCCATGCCAGAAGCTTCTGAAGCCAGTGTTTTTATTCAGGGGTGTTTCATTGCCAGTGCTACTCATGGTGCAAGTCTTGTGTTTTCGCCTTTGAGCTCTCCTCTGGAGCAAGCTTGGTGCTCTTCATCTGAAACTGTTCCAGGTCTCTTCCAAATCAGGGGTGAAATATTGCTGCAGAACCACTGATCCTTCAGCTGTTTTGACATGCCTCAGTGTTCAGAAGGGACATTTCCTAATTCATCTTGGAAAAGATGCCAAACAAAAGCTGCTGCAGGATACCTCGAGGCTTATACCAACAAACCTTCCCTGCCATTGGCTTTGTGCAACACGGTTTCTTGTGTGGTCTGGCAGTAAAGGTGAGCTGGGTGGAGGAAAGATGGATGAAGAATGTGGCTGGTAGAAGCTGCTTCCCATGAATGGTGCAAAAGCTGCATAAGGAGTTTTCTTGGCATATGCTCATGTAACTAGCACACAAGTGCAGTCTGCATGCTGATCCCTGAGTGAAGAGCTTCAGGCACAGCCCCAGTACTGCTTGACAGCCTTCAGGTACCCTCTGCTGACTGCAGCCTTGCCCCTGGGCACAAAGGTGATGAGGTGCACATGAGAAATGGGCTTTTGCCTGGAAGATCCGTGCCCAGTTTCAGTAAGCACTCAGGCCTGTCTCCTTGCCTGCTGCTGGAAGCTGAGCCATTGGCCTGTGAAGAGCAAGGTCTATCTGATCTGGAGAGGATCCCAAGCCTATTGCAGGGCTTGCACATGGAGCTTGAAACTGCTCGCTTCCTCTCTGGACTTTCTGTACAGCTCGTTAAATAAATGGTCGTTGCCTGGTTAATAATCAATGAAAAAATAGCTGTATGAGTTGCATGGTGCTATCGGTATGACAAACAACTGGGAAGCGGCACTGGAAGTAGGTCTTCACTCACAGAACTTGTGTACTTCTTTTGTCCTTCTAGTGCCCTGATTCTGGGAAGCCAGCACCATTTTTCTTCTGTGTGTTTATTGATGATAAATGCTCGATCACTCAGTGTTTTGCTTCTTGAAACTAACCTTGAGCTAGGTCACACAGGGGATAGAGAAAAGAAGAACAGACAGCATCAGAAGTTTACTTGCTGTAATAGTTTGTAAGAGAGCATGCGAGAGCCTCCAGCAATGCAGGGATTTGCCTCATCTGATACCATCAGCATTCATTGTGGCTTGAGTATATGTCAACAGCTAGTCCGGAGGGACAACTCCTTGCTCAGATTTACCATGGATGAGTTGTCCATGCTGTTTCCTGTAGGGTTAACATTTGCGTCCCCTAGCAGTTCACCACAGTTGGTAAAGCCTAGCCAAGGCTCAGCAAGATAAAAAGCCTTTCCTGGCATGATGATTTTGAGATACACATTCCTCTGACTTGAGGGCTCCTCTGTGCTCTGGCTCATTGATCTACTGTACGGGTCTCTCGGAGTGGCCAGGAAGATAGGGCTGGCACATGCCCTAGCAGAGTTGCTTCTGATGTGCCTGCTGTGCCACGGAAGAGAGAAGCACCCACAAGAACAAGGTACCTGTCATCCCATGGAAGGTGGCAGGGCAGGGTATGCCTCAGTGTACTTTACAGGTTGCACTTACAGCTCTTACTGTGGGGCAGGAGGAAACCTATTGTCAAGGTTTAGGGTCAGGGCCACCNTCATCTGATACCATCAGCATTCATTGTGGCTTGAGTATATGTCAACAGCTAGTCCGGAGGGACAACTCCTTGCTCAGATTTACCATGGATGAGTTGTCCATGCTGTTTCCTGTAGGGTTAACATTTGCGTCCCCTAGCAGTTCACCACGGTTGGTAAAGCCTAGCCAAGGCTCAGCAAGATAAAAAGCCTTTCCTGGCATGATGATTTTGAGATACACATTCCTCTGACTTGAGGGCTCCTCTGTGCTCTGGCTCATTGATCTACTGTACGGGTCTCTCGGAGTGGCCAGGAAGATAGGGCTGGCACATGCCCTAGCAGAGTTGCTTCTGATGTGCCTGCTGTGCCACGGAAGAGAGAAGCACCCACAAGAACAAGGTACCTGTCATCCCATGGAAGGTGGCAGGGCAGGGTATGCCTCAGTGTACTTTACAGGTTGCACTTACAGCTCTTACTGTGGGGCAGGAGGAAACCTATTGTCAAGGTTTAGGGTCAGGGCCACCTGCTAGACCTGTAACAGACACTCACTGTTAACCTCTCTCCCCAAGAGGAGAGAAAGAGAATAAGAGAGACTTAGCAATTAGAAAAGAAAGCTAAAATAACTTTAGTGAAAATAATAACAATATAGAAGATGGAATATATACAAATATATAGACATATATAATAATAATTTTATATAAAAGTATATAATAATATAACTATATAATAATATATACAAATACATCAAGCCCAACCCTCTTGATGGCAATTATGTCACCATCACCACTGATGCTGTGAAGCAGGCACTGAGGATGTCCCAGACTGGACTCGGCAGCAGATGGGAGCCAGATTCAGGAGCTAGATGCTGGAACTGTATTCAGGAACGTATGGATTGGGATCAAAGGCAAAATGGATAAAGTCCTCTTCAGATGCTGGCCATTGAAGAAGAGAGCTTGACCATCATGATCCTTCAGCTTTATATTGAATATGATGTATGTGGGATGGAATCCCTCACTGGTCAGCTTAGGGTCACCTGTCTTGACCGCTCCTCTCTGCAGGTGCAGCTTTTTGCTTTCCGCACCCCCAATGTGGTACACAAGATCTAGCAGTGACCTTGGTCTGCACACCAATCCTTGGTACTAACTCTAAACATTGAGCGTTATTACTGTCTGCAAAAACATGCTGTTAACTTCAGAAAGTGCAGTTACTTAGAAGAGATTGAGTTGTAAAGTAAAGTAACTGAACAGAATTGTCCTGTTCTAACTCAAACCAGGACACCTATGGTGGCTCTTGCTGCTCCTCACGTACTTTTTGTTAGACATGGCTGCTTGCTGTGGGCTCCTTGTAAGAAGACTGGGTCTATGCCTCTGGGCTGCAGGCATTAGCTGTCACTTACGTTTTGGCTTCGAAGCCGGGTGACTCTAGTACTATGCACCGTCGACATGTCTAGCTGTCTTTGGATATTGCAGTCAGTGCATATGTCTGTGCCAGTTGCCTCTTGGTGAGGAGCAAGGTGATGACTTTGATCTGTGTAGCTCGAGGTGTCTTAGACCCCATTCTGGTAGCTGCCTCCCTCCTTCCTAACTCTTACAACAGCTGTAGGTGTCCCAGTGACTGTACTGGCTAATGCCTTGCTATGAGCTAGATACGGCTTTTGTACCAAAACATCTTCAGTTCTCCAAACAGGGGCTATAGAAACGAAGGCTGCATCATTTCCCAAACTCCTCTGTAGGCGAAGGCTGCAAAGCCAGATAGGGATTCTTTGCTGTTGTTTTTAAAGGCAGCTGGGAACTCCACTATCTGTTTTTGGCCAACCTTTGTTTAGCATCACTTGTACATAGGCACAAGGTACCAGATTGCATGTAACGAAAAATACCATTTGAAAAAAAAACCTGAAATGCTCCACGTTCCTGATCCTGGCAGAATTTGCCTCATTAGCATAGTCATGAAACTGGGAAGCGGAGAGGGAAAGAACTTAGAGAAGCAGAGCACAGTAGAAATATGCCTGGAGGACTGTTACGGGCTCACTTGAATTTTCAGTTTGCACGGCTCCTGCTGCCCTGGGTTTGGGTCAATCATCCGCAGCAGCGGCAGGCCCAAGCTGGGAGGGGCTATGGCTGGGCGGGGCCACAGGCGGGATAAACAACTGAACCAGCCAGTGGGATGTTCGATACCAGGCTGAGCCCTGCCCCTGTATAAGGGAAGGGCTGGCCCGGGGGAGCATCTGGTTCTAACTTGCTTCAGTGTAGGTGGAGCAGGGGAAGTTGGCATCTCAGGTACAGCCTTTCTGGCTTCTGTGACTTATTTTGTCTATCATTTCATCAGTACTGTTGTTTTCTCCTCTCTTTGTGTTGCTTTATTAAACTGTCCTTAGCCTGTGAGGCCTCACCTTTTTGCTTCCTTCCAGTTTTCTTTCCCATACCACAAGAGGTGGGGTGGAGGGAAGTGGTGGGTGAATGGTGGGTTTAGCTGCCAACAGAGGTTAAGCCATGACACCTGTGCAGGGAGGACAGTGGTCTGTGAGTGGGACTTAAAAGCTGCTGTTGCAAATCACATAGGGAAGATGAGGCTGTGCCAGGCCTTGCACAGCAGAAGGAAGGTGGTAGTGTGGCAGGAAATGATGGGGTCACCGCTACAGGTTGGGGCTAAGGCAAGAGCTGGAGATCAAGTTCACGCCATGTGGGGATAACAAGGGTAAGAGAGAAGCCATGCAGTCTCAAGTGTGAAGGCCTCCTAACTAATGGTGTTCAGGCACATTTAGGCTAATGAATGGGGTATCACCAGTGGTGCTCAGGGGCAGAGGCATTGAGGAGAAGGTCTGGATAATGTAGTGTGCTGGATACTGACTGATGACTACAACTGAGGATATGAATGAGTATTAAGATGCAGTAATACATGTGAAAACCACAGCGTGCCCTTTACACCTGCCATTTGCTGCAATTTGTGTGGCCTACATTAAGGAAAGCTAGCACGTGCTTGAGTCTGGAGAAAGAGGCTTCAGGACAAGGTGCAGCAGTCAGTCTGTAAGTGAAGAGGCTCCTTGCTCCAGTGCTGGAGGTATTGTGGAGGCTGGAGGCTGCAGATGTGCCCAGGGGCGGCAGTGACACAAAAGCGTAGCCCCAGTGCCTGCCTGGGAGGGAGAGAGGAGCTTGTGCTTGACAGAGGGCTGCTCATGCCCTACATAGCAACAGGCAAACATCGAAGATATGTGGTCTTACACCCTGCAGTGGTGCTGGGGGGGCAGTTCTGCTGTGGCTGAGGTGGTGTGATGAGTGACCCGGCACTCTGGTGACAGGCAAAAGTGTAGTGAGTAAAGTGAAAACAGGCAAAAAAACCCCCAACCTAACAGTGAAGAATGGTGCCTTCCTTACCTGTGCCCTGCAGAAGGGGGGGTCAGGAGGAGTCCCTAGCAGAAGCAATTTGAGCTGGATGAAGGAGCCGCAAACAGGACGTAAACAGCAAAACTGGTGTTGGGAAAGAGTTCAGTTAAGTGGAAGGGGTGACACCCATCACAGAAGGTCTTTCTGGGGCTGGGAACACTGGGAGGGATGGCAAGACTGGCTCAGTGGGGATGCTGCAAGTGGCTGTCGGGAACGCGTGGAATGGTCCCAGTGCTAGAGTCCGAGTTCAGCCTAACATTTTAGATGGTTCTGCTTGGTGATGTAAAGTATCCTTTGTGTGGAGCCTCTGGTCTGTTAAGTAACGCCTGTTCCTCACAAAGTCGACGCTTATTCCCTAGAATACTTNCGGGGGCGGCGCTGCCGGGCAGGGTAGGCCGCGGCTCGGGTTTCCTCGCTTACAGAACAGAGAGAGCAGCCTTTGGCCGGGGCAGCTTTATGGGCTCGCCTGGGTTTATTATACTGCAGATGTTTTGAATTCCACATCTTAATTTCCAGGGAGGCTTTGCTAATCTTTACCTGGTTTTTTGTTTGTTTGTTTCGTTGTGGGTTTTTTGTTTGTTCGTTTTGTTTTTTTGTTGTTTTTTTGGGGGGGTTTCTTACTACCGCTGCCTTAACCTCTTCTTTTTGACCGGGTTCTGGTAGAAGCTGTCATTTTATGAGTAAGCAGAGGACTGGAGTTCTCCCTGCTTGGGCTCCAGCTACAAATTAGTCTCTTTTCACAGTTTCATTTTTATGTTCGCCCTCTACCCACCACATTAACTTGAGACATGGAAGTGNGAAGGAGCCGCAAACAGGACGTAAACAGCAAAACTGGTGTTGGGAAAGAGTTCAGTTAAGTGGAAGGGGTGACACCCATCACAGAAGGTCTTTCTGGGGCTGGGAACACTGGGAGGGATGGCAAGACTGGCTCAGTGGGGATGCTGCAAGTGGCTGTCGGGAACGCGTGGAATGGTCCCAGTGCTAGAGTCCGAGTTCAGCCTAACATTTTAGATGGTTCTGCTTGGTGATGTAAAGTATCCTTTGTGTGGAGCCTCTGGTCTGTTAAGTAACGCCTGTTCCTCACAAAGTCGACGCTTATTCCCTAGAATACTTCCAGCGGAAAAAAAAAAAAGTCCCTCTAAGACACCCTAAACCAATACCTGCTGTGACTAAGCCCTGTGGGCAGCTCCACAGCTGATTTACATCCTCCCCCTCCGCAGTGNTTTTGTTTTTTTGTTGTTTTTTTGGGGGGGTTTCTTACTACCGCTGCCTTAACCTCTTCTTTTTGACCGGGTTCTGGTAGAAGCTGTCATTTTATGAGTAAGCAGAGGACTGGAGTTCTCCCTGCTTGGGCTCCAGCTACAAATTAGTCTCTTTTCACAGTTTCATTTTTATGTTCGCCCTCTACCCACCACATTAACTTGAGACATGGAAGTGAAATTTTTCCGTAGGATCCTGCAGGTTATAAGCTGTGTGGAGCACCTGACTGCCAGCTCCAGAGTTTTCTTGTACCTCTGAGTGAAAGGAAGCTTCCCCATCCCCCACAGATGTGAGGGGTTGTTGATGTGATGTGAAAAGTTTTAACAACTGGAGTAGGTGGAAACATTTCTGGGTTTAGCATTTCTCTGTGTATCTAAAGTCCTATCACACTGGCTGGGTGAAGTCAAAGCCATCGGTGCTGTATGTTTGCAGTACTCCAGCGTTACCAGACCAATGGTCCGCAAATGAGCCATTTGGACATCTTTCAGTGGGGTGGTTCTGTCTCTGCGGGGCTGATCTCCTTCCCCGAGAGGACATGAAGTGCAAGCAATGACAATGCTGACAGTCTGCTTGGCCTGCACTTTGCATTTCTACACAGTACCTTTCCCACACGGGCTTGAGAGGACTTTACAGGTGTTTCTGGTGCTTGGCAAATACAACTGTACCTATTCCGTGTGTTTTAAAACTCCATTAGATATACAACTGCTAAATGAAGAGGATTGACCAGCAGTGGCACAGTATCAGCGAAAGAGCTGCAAAAATAATTTAGGACTCCTGATACTTTTTCTCCTGTCTTAGTCTCCAGGCAACAGCAAATATTTCTCCTGAATACTCTGGATGAGCAGATGCTAATGTTGATTCACAGGAAAAAGATGTAGCCATGCAAGCCATAGAAATGTTGTTTGGGATGGTAGCTGCGGCCCCTAAGGACATATTAAGCAATATGGAACAAATGCCAGTTAAGTTGTTTCTTGAAGCTCTTGCTATGTTTTCTATAAAGGGATTTCTTGAGCAGTCCTGTGTGGGAGCCCTAGTGATTTACCTTGATTACAGCCACACAGAGAGAACGTACGATGTTTCGCAGCTCAGAACGTGTTGTAAGGGCTTTTGGGTACTACTAGCAAAGTCCTGGTTTACTAAGAAGTTGCAGTCACAGGAAATGAGAAGGTTTTGTTTGAGGCTGACATCAGAGTATAAAAGGTGCACTTTTACTTGAAAAATAGATGATACTCAAAATGTGCAAAGAGGCTCCCTGTTTATTTTCTCTTGGCCTCGTATCTTCTGTGCTGTGCTTACAAATAAGCCCACTTTTTCCTGTGATTTGACTTAAAATTTGTCATAGGAGTGAAAAGCTGAGAACAAGCCTAATTTCTGAGTGTACAGCCAGAAGAGCTAGGGGAGCTGCAGGAAATAATTTTCTTCTAAGTTTAGGTAATGCGGCTTTGGATTCATAGACTGAATCTGCTGACCAAGATATTTTCCTTCTTCCAGCACTTTTCAGACTAGAAAAACACTTTCAATGTCAATGAAAACAGAACTGGAGATGTTTCTGAAACATCTGAAGGCTTGTTTCAAAAGCAACCAGTTTGTAAGAACTTGAGGGCAGGCAGCTGGGGGAGGCCAACGATCTCGTGATGGAGGCTGGAAGCAAGCAGCCTGTGGGGTTATCAGTGTATCATCCAGGTTGGCAGGGACTTCTAGTGAGTCACACAGACCTTCACTCTTAACTGTGTCAGGACTGATCTCATTTTTCCCAAACCACCTCTCAGGCACGTAGAGTTGTCTAGTGATAGCCTTGAATGTCTCCAACAACCGATGTGTCCACAGCATTCCCTTGTCAGGGAGTTTCAACACTCGGGGGATTTTAACCTCTCTATATGTAGCCTAATACTTAACCTGAATGTCTCCTACACAGGTTTGTGGACATAAACTTTGTGTACTGTCCCCTTTGGTTACGAGACTGGAGCCCAGCTTCCAGGTGAAGTCACTGCAGAATGGCATGAGTGGTTTCACCTTCCAGCTTTCCTTTCATTTGCACTCTTCCCCGGGCTGTTCCAAGGGGATCTGCTTTCCCAAACATTTCCATTGCTCTCTTCCCATGCCTGCTCAAAACCAGGATGTCCTAAACCTACCCTGGACTTTGATTTTCAGCCTGGTTCTGTTCTCACTGATGCTGTCCTGCCGCTTGTTCTTGTGGAGGCAGATTCAACATTTCTGTCTTAATCTGTGATAAGGACAAGAGAAAAGCGCTATATCAAGTTATATTGGTTCTGTTATAAATACAATGGAATGCAGAGTTCAGCGTCTTGTGACAGCATTGTGCTATCAACCTGGGCCTTGCCCTGTTATGGTGGGATATCCTGACTCCCCTCACAGCCTGATGGTGATGGGTGCCTGGCTCTTGGAGCTTTGTCCCCACTGAGTTGCATGTATGAATATGGATGCATGCATAGTACCTCTCTCTGGTATTAGCACGGTGCTTCACAGCATCCAACATCCTTGGGTGGTTGCCCTGCTGTCTGGCTGGGGCAGCCTGTGGCTCCCACCAGTGTGCTCGGAGGAAGCTGTGCTCCTGCCCTTTAGTTTTCCTTCCTAAAGCAGAAACACTTATCCCTGTCCCCAGGGAACATAAGCTTTCAAACATGAGTTGATTTGTTTCCAGTTATCATTATCTTGGTTTACATAAACTACAATACTTAACAGTGGTCATAAAATCATCTGGCCTTAAAAAAATTCATCTGTAGAATTTGGCCCTGTGACCTCCCTGATCAGCTCGTTTCCAACGGGCAAACGTGCAGTGGGAAAAGAAACAATCCTTTCTTGTTCATCACAAATGTTCAGCTTCCTTTTGCATCAGCAGCCAGCTTACCTGGATTCCTAGTGTTGGTTCAGTGTAGGAAGGCACAGCGAGCCTTTCAGTATGTGCTGCTTCACTGTTCTGAGTAACTGTCAAGTTACTGAAATCAACTAAATCATCCAGTGTCCCTCACCAATGGCTACCACATCACTAATATTTTAGAATTAAGTTCTGCCCTGAAGTGGAGGCTCCTTGACAAAGCAGTGATGATTCTCTTTCAGGGATGTTGGATCACCTTTGGGTGTACTGCAAGTATTTTCCCTAACATCTGTCTCATCGGGCAGCTGAAAGGCAGACTTACTGGTTTTATGAATCGCTCTTGGCCTGTGTCAGGATTTCAGCAATGAGAATCTGATTTCCAGTTGTTTCCAATTGTATTAAAGAGAGAGGACAGATTAGATGCCTAATGTATCTAAAGAAAAAAATAAGCAATAAAATCTTATTTTATTTGCTAAAAACGGAAATTATGAATCTAAATGCCCATAAAGAGTAGATGAGCTGGACAGCCATCAGTATCATATAGACACTTTTCCAACAATGGCACCTGCACTTTGTCACTGAGTTGGACGGCGTAGTACAGATTCTTGGGTCCTTCTTATTCCTGGCTCTAAGCGGGAGGTGTAACCTATAATGCTGTTTCCCATCATGTCACTGGTTTATTGTCCGTAACTTTACCCTTTGGGTCATGTTATTTATTTACTCCAAAAGTTTTTATAAAAGGCCTTATCAAAATTGGCATGAAAGAATAGTTGACCTACAGATACTTATTAGGTGACCTTTATCTGTCCTTCCACAGTATTTTCTTATTCTGTATATGACTATCTTCACAAGTAACGAGATTAGCAATCAAAACCACTTGGGAGATAAGACCATAACTCTGTGTCCCACAAGCAATTAAGCCTTGAGGATCCCAGGAAAGTGAGCAGAGGAGGATGTGAGGCATGGATGCATGAAGTCAGGGTATGAGATGGGGTTTTGGTTTGGTTTAGACACAGTGTGCACTCAATGATTTCTCTGTAGTGCTGCAGGCAACATGGAACACAAGAGGGGCTTCAAAAGGTGTGACAGGCAGCAACTTGTCTGGAATGGGTCTGAGCTCTGGAGCGGGCAGCGCTGTTGTGTGCAGAAGAGCGGTGGACGTAGTCGCTGCATGGGACAAGCCGTTGATGGGAGGCTTCATGTGGGAGAGAAAAGACCCTTTGCCAGTGCTGCATTCATCACTGGCTCTCGCAGAGGAGAGCAGGCAGCCTGCTGTGGCCACCTGGCTGCCACGGAGAGGGCTCTGGAAGCAGAGGTGATGGGGGCAGCTAGGGCAGGACTGCCTGTTCGCCGAGGCCAGCTGAAGCTGCACACAGCAGGAATGGACTTCTGGCAAATGAGAATCAGATGCTCGTTTCACTTCGTAGTTACCGCTTCCTCTTTCTGCCTGCAGCCCTGCTCTCCACCCACCATGCTTAGCACCCACTCCCTGAGCTGAGGGTAGTAACACGCTGCTCACTGCCTGGGGGCACCTCTGCCTGCAACTTCTTTAGAGGAGAGACAGATTCGTGAGATGAATGCTCTCTCTTCCTCTGAGAGACCAAAGGATTTAAATTTCCCCCAACATGTAGACAAGCCACTTGTCTCTTAGCCCCGTAGGTTGCCAGCCCTGCTGAGAGTCAGAGACTGACAGGACCATGTCAGTAGAAAAGCTGGAAGCCCACCAAGCTCCTCCAGCCCACTGAAATTAGGAACTGCAATGCACCTGCAAGGTGCCCTTCTCTTTGCCTCCCATGTCCTTTGCAGGGCTAGAACTCATATCCTTCATGTGCTAAAAAGTTCATGATGAGTTACTGTCTAAAATGCCTAAAGAAGTTCAAGACGTGTGCTGAGATCATCTCCTTTGGGGGATGGAAAAAAATAAAATGCCCTTGCACTGCTGTAAGTACCATCCTACCTGACCTGTCCTCCTCACTGGTGAGGCTGTGGGCTTGTATGGTTCTCCCAGACAGCACAAACCATGCCTTTGCCAGGTCAGTATTTGCTGCCACATTAACACATAGGCGCTATACTTTCCCACTGGCTGCTGGAAGATTTGTTTAGGTAGTGAAATGGGCTCTTTCTTCATTAAACACTGGTAGAGAGTGAGGTTCAAGATGATAATTTGCATAATTGGGCTTTTGCAGAAGTATAATGTCCCCTTTTTCTGGTACATAGAGATTAACTATGAAAGGCCAGAGGTGGCAGAAGTATGGATTACTTTAGTTTTTGCATGTCTATTCCGTGTGGTCCCACTTGGTAGGATTAGAACTGCCATGACTCTTTCCCGTGGCTGGCAATGAGGGGTGACCAGGGGTCCAGCCTGTTCCCCTGCTCCATCTAAGTGAAATACAAATGTAAACAAGAACATTAATGGTAAAAAAATAAAATACAGTCCAGGTCCAGGTAAAGGAAATGTGCAAACTCCTTTTCAATGCTCTCTGACAGACAAAATTGTTCCTGAATAGTTATCATTCAGTCTGCTAGTAAAACTAATCATAATAGTCAATATAAATAAATAAGGCAGAAACTGTAATTCAGGACAGGGCATCTCAGCAGCATGGAAACAAGTGCTGGTGTGGGGCTGGAACCTTCAAATCTAGCCAAAGGTCCTGAGGTCACAGGCTGTGCTAGATTTTGGGTGCTTCCCAAATGCAGTGAGGGAGTACTAGACAAGAAAACAGGAAAAAACCTGCTACAAACCGACTGTACTTTATTCAGCACTGAGCAGCTGTTTTGGGTCGTGCATTTAGCCACTTTGTAAAAGGTTAACTTTTTTTTTTTTTAAAGAGAGTGAAATTGAGATCAGGAAAAGAAACAAAACCATGCTGTTGATAGAGGAACTGGATTTTTTGAACTCTGATGCTGTTTGGCCTTTCAGGTTGTCATCTGTTCTGCCAATCTGTTGTGTGCTGAACATAGAGGACAGTGTGGTGGAAATACCTATGAAACACTGAGAGCCATATCAAGGCACTGTACCAGGAACTGCACCGCTTTCTTGGCCACTTCATGCACGATACTATGGTTAAACCCAACAGCATGCCTCATCATAACATGTGCCTTATCAGCTTTGCTATCTGATGACAACAACAGCCCTCAGGAGACCAGACTGACATCATCCAAAACCTCAGTAGTTCAGAGCAAAGGCTGAAGTATGTAGCTAGGCTACAAGCTGTGCTTGACTGTGTTAATCTGTTTGTACTGAACTTGCAGGCACTTTGCTAAAGGGATATAAAAATCAAGTCCAAACAACTTTTTCAGAATATTTCTCACAGGCTATCACGCTGTTTGGCAAATGAATGCAGCAAGCAGAGGAGGTTTATGTCTTCAGCCAGTGGAAAAACTCAGCTCCACATCTTTCTGCAGCTTTGAAGGGGATTGGGGGGAGGGTCGGGAGGGAGAGAAGCCCAAATCAGAGCAGTGTCACTGCCTGGAGGAGAGAAATAGAGAAATGGTGCCACTGGTACAAAGTTCCGTTCCCAGGTGACCCAGATATAGTCGAATATGGCTGTGAGGTTTGGGTTCACCCTGTGTCAGAGACAGGGGCCAGCTGTTGATCCAGCTGGAGCTCAGAATCTCCAGTTCCTAAGCTTCAGAAAGGCTGGTTCACAGCCACGTTGCCAGTCTCTTTGTTTGGTTCGTGATGGTTCACCTTGGCAAAGCATGCTGGCTCTGGCCTCCTTCTTTCATTGAAGATGAGGGGAATTTCTGCAGTCACAAAAATAAGAAACAGAAACCAGAGTAGGCTTTTCTTGTGTAATATTCACCAGACTGCTCTGGTTTTAATTTGCTCTTCCTGTCCTGGGTTCTTCAAAACACCTTCTGTCATTTACGTCAGTGTAGATTTACCACACCCCACTTATTTCAGACCTGGATAGCACCATGGAAAAAGATTACCAGTTTTTTGGAGCTGCCTTCTTGGACAAAAGATGATCATATGGTGCCCTATTCATTCAGGCTCTGTCTGTGTATTTGTACAGCACCTAGCAGGAGTGAGCCTACTCCTCCTTGGAGTTTTCTGTACTATGGAATTGTTCTTAAAAAACCCATGCTTTTAGTGTCAGGGTTGATTTATTTTTAATTGCAATGCAAGCTTTCAGAGGGAAATGAAGCAGGATTTGAATGCACGCATAACAACAAGAGAAGGGCCATCCGGCACATGGATGCTAAGTGTCTTTTTACAACTTCCATTCAGAGCCAGCACCCAGCTCCCCAGGGCAATGCATGGAATGGTGGGCTGTGCATGGTGCTGTGACCTTCCCCACTCCACACTGTGTTCTGGAATATTTTGAGATGTCTGCCTCTGTTGTGTGGATTTGGGGAGCTGGAGAGAGTGGGCTGTGGAGAGCTGACCAGAGTCAGAAGTTACCATGAAGGCCAAGCTCTCTGCTGATGCCAAATCTCTCCCTGCATGGAAAGCAAGGTGGCCCAGGGACTCTAGCTGGCAGAACCTGTACTGTACCCGCAATCCTCTCTGTGTATCTGCCAGACCAAAGTGAATTCCCTGTGAGAACAGCTGAAAAGGCTGGTTCAAGCTGATGTGTCTGGTAGACATTTGTTTGCTATGCTCTCCTCCTTGCCCTAGCTCCTTAGGGCAGGCACTGCAGGAGACAGGACTAGTGCTGGTCTGAAGAGCTGCAGGCAGGCCAAAGTGGGAACTGGCTCCCAAAAGATGCCTTTGCCTTCCAGGACAGTAATCGTATCTTCTCCATGCTCTCCCTGCACTAATACATTCTGGTTTTTTACCCTCCCATCACACTGGCCTATCTCCAGCGGTGGTGGGGATGGTGTGACTAACCAGCCAGGTTACCAGTGTGAGTTATTTCAACAATGTGTAAAGGTTTTATTGTCCATGTCCATCCAGCATGCGGAGGATATGTGCATGGGAATTACCTGGCATATGTCTGCTTTTTTTCGTGCTCCTGAATACAGGTATAACACATAAGTTAGCTGAAGCTTATCAAAGATGTCTCCTACCTCCCTGATAAAGCAAAGCTGGAACTTCAGGGAAAGGCTGGAAAAGAGCTCTGGTGGCAATAAGATGTTTCTCTTCAGGTAGACCGTTAGATAAATCCAGCTGTGTTGTAGGGCTGTGGAAGGCCTCCCAGAACAACAGTAGGGACCTTGAAGTGTTTTTTTGTTCTTTATTTTGCTGAACATATTTCTTGGTCTTTATGAACTTTAAGGAGCTCTGAGAACACAATGTGCCATAGGGGGCTTACAGAAAGACTTCATTAGGAGATGGAATAATTTTTAAAGATCTTTTATAATATTTTCTGAAATATTCCTCCTCTGAAGCATGCTTTTTTTCTTTCTTTGCCTGATGTATATGTCCTTGACACTTACCCAGCCCTGCTATATTATTCGGTTACTACTTTGGTTTGTTTACTCTCATTATTGCTAAAAACATTCTTTAAAAAATCACTTTTAAATAAATGACACAGTTGAAGGTGATTGAGATAAGAGTTTAGTGAAAAATACAGGTGGAGTTTTTTCAGGCTTAGAGAATTTCTGGTCCTGCTTTCCTGAAGAGGAGGAACCTTTGAATGGCTCTTGTGAAATATGCTGATGGTCTTAGCGTCTACATCACCTACTCCCCATGACAATTACCAGATCGACCATTTGTGGGCTGCCTCTGCAGCAGCCCAGGAATGGATGAGTCATGGAAACTGAATTCTCCTTCACCCTGGCTGCCTCACCAGGCCCTCCAAAGCAGACAACGGCAGAGGAGAGTCAGTGCTGCTTTTTCTCATGCTGCGAAGCATTGATGAAACAAAGCTCTTCTGCTTCTACGGACATCAAGGCAGCATTTTGCAGCAGTGTTACCTGAATAGTGTTGTACTAAGAGAACAATCTCAAGTAGTGCTGGGCACATTATTTTGCCAGATAATTGATTCTGTGCTACTTCAAGCCAGCAAAAAAGTACTGTATTTGCAAACAGCTTTAGCAGAAAATGTTCAAAACCATTGCCATGTTTGGGTGCAGCAGTATCTAAATGCTGTTTTTATTTTTAGAATGATTTTTTTAAACTCAAGTTTGGTTACATTTTAATAATTTCTAAATGAAGCAACCTTCTTGGAGGAAAAAAGCAAAAGAAAGAAAATAGAAAGAAATGAACAGATTGAGTACTGGGTGCTTTCCCGAATAGAAAATTTCTATTTTGGGGAGAAAAGCAGGTTCCATTCAATGAGCAACTCAATTATTCTTGAGATCTGCCTGGAACACGAATCAGTTACTCACACAGCTCTGCTACTGCAGCTCAGACACAAATACCAATGAACCCAACCAGGGAGGTATTCAGAATTTCCCTTGAGGTATTCTCAAGTGAAACACAAACAAAAAACCCCAACAAACAACAAAAAACATTAAAAAGTATCAGTTTAAAAAGTTTAATGGAATTTTTTTCTCAACATGGGTTGCATACTGGGAGAAAGAAGTGTGAGTCCCACCTGAATGCTGTCCCTTTCCTTTGAAAGGAGGTTTTCTGCCATTAGCCCTGCACCCAGGAGCAATACACGAGGCTGGGACGTAGCCCTCCTGGTGCAGGCGGCCCTGTGGCCGTGTGGGATCCGTGCAGATGAGTCACGGCCACCCACAGCACCTGCCTCCTTCCCTCTCTCTGTGTTCCGCTGTGCCCACACCATCCTTGCACACCAGGAAACAAAATGTCATGGCCCCTACCAACTTTCCCTTGTGGGAAACACGTTCTTGACCTGTATGCCGGAGATCATGTTAGCTGCAAGTGCTGGGTGAAGTGTCATCATGGTGGTGCCATGCCCACACACATGTCTAATGGGAGGGACTGGTGACACCCCAGCCATCACCCCACTTCTCCCTGTGTCATTTTGGGAGCTGTGCTGCTCCATGCCCTGGGGCGCAAAGAAGCACCTTTTCAGGCCCAGCTCACCTGGCAGAGGTGTTGCAGATGACTGAAGGTCACCCTGGGCAGTGGCAGCCCCCAGGAACACTCTGAGCAGAGGCAGGAAGGGAGAGGGGCGTGCTGAGGTGGGCCTGGCCATAGGCCCCCTATCAGCAGATGGGAGGACAGCCTGGAGGAGCTGTTTGTAACTGCCAGGGATGCTGCATGCTCCTGCGTCAGTGCTCGCTGGGAGGGACCTGGCAGTGGAGTGTGGAACACCTGCCTGCTGTCGCCACATACCCCCTTGCCACAGCGTGCTCTCACCATCCTTCCCTCGATACCAGCCAGGCTGTCAGGAACAGGACGTCCTGGGTGCTTGTAAACACACTGCCTCTAACCACTTATTTTGTTTCTCTGCTGCATCAGAGGATTCGGCTGCCAGGATGGGGAGGAGTTGTGGTACTGGTGGGGACGTCCTATCTTGTGGCAGAGTGAGTGGGCTGTGCTGGGTTAGCACTCTTGCACACCCTGCCTTTCTTTTACATGTCAAGCTGACAATATCTGGGAGGGAAGCATGGCTTCTGTCCTGGATGGAGCCGAGGATATACTGGATTAGACCAACAGGCTGTCTAGCCTGGGAATCCTCTTCCACCAGTGGCCAAGCCCAGGTGCTTCCCAAGAATGCTTTAAGCCTCCCTGGAGTTGTGCAACCTTGTTCCTGAGTTCTGGGAAAACAATGACTTACCCTGGGAGAGAGCAGGGAAAAGTGATGCTAAAGTCTAGATAATGACGCTCTGGGAAACTTTCTGAAGGCAAGGGCTGTGTGATGCCACAGTTTTGCAACACCACCCTTTTACAGGGTATTATCCACCTTTCCGGAGCTGGCAGAATGCTGCAATGCTCCTTCCTGAGGTTACATCTTAAACCCTCTTGGAGATGACAGCTACTGCAGAAGCACAGTGGTGCATTTGTTCATGGGATCATGTTCTTGGGACCACACGATACCCATGTCCCTCCAGGACAGATTCTGATGGCTCATGGTTTCCTGAGTGCAGTTTTGGCTTTAATGAGCATCTGATTCTCACTCTCCATACTGTCACTGCAGCTTGAAGCAGGAGTTTCTGCACTGGAGCCCCCTTACTAGAACAGATAAGGTCTCTGTTGGGGCACCAGGACACACTGGGATACTGGCAACCCCTGCCTCTACCAGGATTGATCTGAATTTGCTGCTTTTCCAGGGATACTCCGAAAACCAGATTTTGGAGAGGCAACGGGGGGGGAGGGGGGAAGGAAGAGTCTGCTCCCCAGGACAAGGGGAGCACTGAAAGGGATTTGGGGCAGTGCTACCTGACTGGTGTCCTACTGAACCCAATGTTTTCTTATTGCAGAAATTGAATGGATTTGTTAATTGTGGTTTGGGTTATCCAGAGCCTTGAATGGGTTTTTCTTTATTCAAGAAAAAGTAAATAAATACAGTTCCTCTGCACCACTGACTTGCTAAGTACAGCTGAGTGTTCTTATGAATGGTGTTGTGGGCTGGTGGTTACTGTAAGAGAGACAAGGATAGAGCCAGGCTTTGCTCTACGCAGCAGTGGGAACTAGTCCCAAAAATGGATCAAATAATGCCCAGCTCCTTAAAGCATTTTGTTGTTTTCTCGGGGTTTATAACACCCTGTGTAAGCCAAGCTTACAGATAAACTTTAGAAACTGAGGCAGTATCTTTGAATGCTAAAAGAAAACATTTTAGTACAAAAGGGCAGTCAAGTTCAAATTCGATCAAAATCTTGTTTCATTCTAGGAATCATTGAAATTAAGGAAGAAAAAAGGCAGCACAGAAGCCCTCTGACAGTACTTTACAAAGTCCCAGAAGTAACAGAAAAATACCCAATAATATGTTAGGAAAGAAAGCTCAGTTTTATTTCCAGATAATGAAATAACAAGATCTGAACACAGCTATTAACTCGTGGGTAGATCCGTAACCCTCTGCTAACAGTAATGGTATTAACTGCACTTAAAGTAACTGCAGAGCACCAGACCAGAGATGATGCACCACTTACACCCTATCTATGCTTTATTTCAATTGCAAGTGGTACTTGGCTAGTGTGTTGGGCCTTGGCAGCTCGACAGCAGAGGTGCAAATCTACTTGCTGTATGGCTTTGCATTTAGCATTTTGGAAAGCACTGAAGCCAGTTACGGCTGTCTGGCCTGCGCTGTGTGCAAGTTGCGTATTTGATGAGAGTACACGTCTTGTTAAGATAAGCAAAAATTGAAAGCGTGTGGGGAAGATGAGAGGGTTCCTCACAGTGTTTCTGCTGTAACTTGGCTGTTTGAATCAGCAGCTTGTGGTGCTTAATGTAAACAAATTGCAAAATGGTCTTGAGAAATGTCATTACTTTAAGGATTGAACTGGATACCTCAGGTAGGAAGATAAGCCCAAGGGCCTCTGATGTTGCACCATTTTTTTGTAAGTAGTAGGACTCTGCCTGCTTGTCACAGACTGGCCAAGGTCGCTGGGACAAAACGGGATTGAGCCTCTACGGATGGCACAGGCGGCTTGTGCGGAGGATGTGCTTCATGTGGCACATACCGTGACCATGTGACTGCACAGCATCTCCGGTAACGTTGATCTTTGCCCCCCTCATCACCAAGACCAGGAGGTCTCCTTTGCCTGCAGTGCCCTCCTCTGCTTGACGCCAGAGCCCCAAAGAGGCCGCTCTGGTGGTGGGAGTCAAACTCAACTTTCCTGGCCCCAGGGTGTTCCTATTCTGCCTCACACACGTTCAGAAACTGTTAATCATCCTTAACTACTTAGTTTTGTGATCTTAAACAGGGCTTGAACTTGGCTTTCTAGAGGTGAAAACACAATGTGTTACTGTAACTCATTTTACCAGCCAATCCTATCCTGAACCCAACAATATTTTAATCACAAAATCCAACCTCAAAACCCACAGTATTTTCAGTTACTGTATTTCATCACCACACAGCTGAAAACAACATTTTTTTTTCAACCACCCTTGTTTTTCTGAAGTGAATCACAAGCCGTGGAACTTAACAGACGGAAAAGACCCAGAAATGAATTATCTCTCACTAACCCTGGTGTATACAAGTAATGTAATTAACTGTAAAAAGCATTTCCCTACACTCACACAGGTATAACAGAATTACAGGAGTCAGCGTCCTCTTTGTTAAGCCAGATAGTCCATCTTAACCAAGCCAAAAAACATTGTTGCCTACAAAATATTGTTGGTGGTACCTGGTACCTATCAGTCAGTCCTTTTTTATTTAGCCCAAGAAATGGAGCCCTTACCTTTTCTCCAGAAGGCCGTTTGACACTTTCATTGATTTTACACTATGCTTTATACCCTGGTATGTCCTCACTTTGCTGCTGTTCTTGGCTGTGCCCCTTTGAATCACACAGAGGAATAATTAACAATAAGGGAACTCTGGATCTCTGGGAGTTTGCCCACTAGTAAAATGTTAACCATCAAGTGCGCTCTTTGCAGCACCCTGTGAGTAGTGTTCAGCTCTTCCCAGGAGGACTGGTCTGTATTAGTCATTCCGGTTAATTGGTGAGAAAACCGGGACATCTGAATTTAAACTCCCATAGAAATGCTACAGGATAGCCAAGGCAGAAAGCCTGATCTTCAGGCTGTCACTCCCAAGGGATAGCCACCTTTCTTCCCATGGTGTTTACACTCTGGGAGAATCAACGGGCATTTCACAACCTGTCAAGGTGTTTATGGTTCCCAGCCTCTGCCTGCAGATGTGTTGGGATAATGGCTTCTGGTATGTATTTTGGTACCTGTGCTGATGAAGAGGCTGGAAGGAAATACTCAGGCCTGGGGGCCTGGTCTCATTAACCAGGTCTCATTGACACCAAAGTATATCTGAATTATTCAGGATTTGAAGTCATCTATCCAACAGGAGAAGCCTGGCCCTCAAGACCAGTTGATGCTTAGGTAAAACATGAGTGTAAGCTCTGATGTGGCCAGGGAAATGTTTGGAAAACATTCGAGGTCATCAGGAGTGTTCAATGTGAGGCCGGCTACAGGGCGAGTCCTTACATTAGGCATTGCCCAAGGCTGATACCAGTTGTAGCAGTGGCTCTGCCTGGGGCTACCCTGCTGGGGCCAACTCAGAGCTTTCCCATCGCCCCTCGCTAGGCATCCTTGGAGGGCAGGACAGGTCCAGCCCAGGGTAAATGGTGCAATCGGGCTCTCAATGGAAGATGATTACCCTCGATCACCTCTGGGAGGGAGGTAGGGACGTGCTTTGTGTCTTCATCAACTTCACGCATCTTCCTGTAAGGGGGAGTTGCAAAACTAGTGTTCATAAAACCTCCCCCAGCCCCTTTCCTGAAAGCTACACCCACATTTTTCTCATGGATGACTCACTGTTTCTCCAGCTAGAGTTTTTCTATACTACGTTTTAGAAGCAGATGAACAACTGCGTGATGTTAGGCTTCTTGAGTGACGGTAAGAGCATGCCTGAGTATGCTGGCGTAGATGAACTTAACAGCGTGTGTACATAGGCTTTGTCTATTTTCAACTTGAGTTTCTCTTTTACCCTTTACACTCCTTTTCCTTTCAGTTTCTTCTGTTGGGTTTTTTTTTGTTGTTGTTTGTTTGGTTTGGTTTTTGTTTTTTGGGGGATTTTTTGGTTGTTTTTTTTTGTGTGTGTTGTGTTCCACTTCCCGTGTTCTGCCTCTGTAAAATGCAGGTCCACAAACACTTGCATTCATCTTTCAAAACAACAGTATGAGGAGTAATATAAAATGACCTAATCTATTCCTTCATGGATAAACAGAAGAAGAAGATGGAGTTCTTTCATACGATACAAGAAGAGAGAGTTAAACCAGATCAGTTTAAATTAAACAAAGGAAAGCATTAGATGAAATAACAGGAAAAGCAACCTCGGTCTCTCAGATTGAGGAGTAATTCATTTCTCAAGGGCAGTGGCTGAACATGGCATTTTGGGGAGTGATAATGCTGCTCTGACCCCAGAGTGAGGTGTGTCTTCATCACTTTGATGTGTGTTACTCAAATCAGCAATCTGGGAAGCCACGACGGCAGAGATGTCAGAAATGGTAAAAGGTTTCCTGAGGTGATAAGGCCACCTCTGAGTTTGTTGTGAAGGAAAATTCCAATGACTGTGTGATATTTGGAAGAAACAAACAAGAGGTTTGAGGTTAAGATGAGTTCACATGTGAAGGTCGCTCACCTTTATGTTAGACCCCACTGGAGGGTCCTCTGTGGATCTGAGCCATCTGGCCCCTTTTCAGAAATTACACTTTGGGGTTAAAATGAGTGATGCAGAAGTGGAAAAAAAAAATCGTTGTATTTAGGCAAGTGTCCTACAAGGAAGCAAGGTTGGGGAAGTGGTAAAGGTAAGGAGATCTGCTCTGGGAAACTAACCCACAGTGCAGCAGCTGTTTAGCCTGAAGGAGCACAGCACTGGCCTTGTGACATAATGCTGAGGTAATGCACATCTCCGTTCAACCCCTGCCTCTGCCATCCCCCAGCCACTCTGAGGCTGGTGGCTTTGCTGGGGAGGCAAGGCTTGGTGAGTGCAGGGAAGAGTGTACCTGCCAGCGCGTCCCGACCCCAACTGCCCAGCTGCCCCTGCCCTGCTCTCATGTCTGCAGCAGGGTGGGAAACCAGACTTAATCAGCTCCCTGTGGTTGGGACTGCTTCAGCTGTGGGCTGTGCGAGGCAGGAGCAGCCCTTCTCCTGAACCTCCTGCTCAGCTGTGAGCAGCTGCTGAAGGCAGAGAACTCAACAGGCTGAACAGGTAGGGCGAGTGTGGTGGCAGAGCAAGTTCCCCTCACACTCCACCACCCACAGCACCCTGGCTGAAGTCTCTACTTGAATGAAAGTGTAAGTGTTAGGTGTGGTATATGAGTTACGCATGAAAAGTTTACTGCATTCAAGGGTACTACCTCAGCTAGCAGCTAACAGCAATGAATGAGCCTTGGGGCGAGCCCAAGCCAGCTTCCACTTCATTCGATAGAGGTATGCTCTTTTGGCTTCAGTGGGAACAGGATGAGGTCCTTCATGGCCAGCCAGGGAGAGATTAGTCTAATGATGCAATGGGGCTTGTAACTGCCTGTTCAGCCTTAATTCAGCTCTTTTGTGAGGAAGCATTATGGCACAGTCTGTAATTACATGATCACACACTACTTGCTCTGCAAGACACCCGCCTCATTTGAAGCGCAGGATGGGAGGCAAGGGCAGAAGGGCCCTCTCCAGCCCACACAACATTGTCCTGCGTCCTGGGGCACCACTCTGCAACGTGCTTCCTGTGGGGTCTTGGGCAAGAAAGCGCTGTAACATGTGCATGGCAGGGACGACGTTAAGGTTTCACCAGCAAGATGAGCCTGGCTTTTTCTAAATATAGGAACTTGGTTTTGCAATCTTACTGAGCTCTGAGCCTAGCTTTATGTAAGGGGTAGTCAACAGCTATGATGGCTTTAGGTCTAAACTGAATATACAGCCTCTCCAGATCCTCGCTGCAGGGGGTATGAAAATCCCTTGGCTTGCCTGCTGAGGCATGGTGACACACCTATCTGCTGGCAGCAGTAGACTGGATTGCTGTTGGCAGCAGTATTAGTTAAAACAAAAAGTTTTATCTCCCTGATCTGACACCACACACTCTCTTTGCTTCTGGCCATCTTTCCAATCTCACCTTCTACTTCACTTAACGTGCTCCAGAGGCTTTGCTAGCCTGGCTTCCACCATCCCCATAATTGATAGCTAAAAAGCTGGCTGAAGATCCTTATGCTCACTTACAAACAGGGGACTTGAATGGCAGAAGACTACGGAAGGAAATTCTGAAGCAGTGAAAAATGGAAGATGGGAACAGAGTAAGCTGAGAAGGAAAAAGACGTGTGACCTTGGTAGTGGCAAGAAGCACAGGAAGAGATGCAGGGGAGTAAAGGAAGTCAGGAGGAAAGGGAACATCCAGAGCAGAAAAAAAAGGTTAGCATGTGAGAGTAACAAGCAGGAAAAACAGATGAAATAAAACAAAACAGAGAAAACAGAAGCTAGCTCAACTTGGAGGTGAAAGGAGGAAAGATCACATAACACAGAAGCAACAAGAAAGACTTTGGGTGTATTCCCCCTGCTCTGTTTCCTGGGACCTATATCCTGCTTCATCTCTGGACCTCAGAGGGTCACCCCTGCTGGGTGTCAGCGTTGTCCCGAAGGGACTGACCAGGAAGGAACAAGGCATGACAGACATTCTGTGATGCAGCCAAGCCACTGACCCTGCTCCCAGTGGGGCTCCCTGGCCTCTCTGGCACCCCATTCTCACCCCAGTAGCCTCCTTAATCCAGTGCACTTGCACTTGTGTTTGTGCCACTTGGGTGCATCAGTTACTGAAACAGTCACTTGTTGACTGGGATGTCTTAGAAGGAGAGGCAGTAAGTACACACACTGAGAGGCAGTATCCTAGCTTGCCGCTGAGAGCTCCTGAAAGATTAATACTTTGATGTATAAAATGAACAAACATGTAGCAAAAACTGAGTTTGGTCTCCTGCGAGGGCAGCTGGGCTAGGAGAGATGTCAAAAGGCCATCTTCCTCCTCAGTGCATTTTCTTTGGGCCTGAGTTCTATGTAATGCAGGGATGGAGTAACTCTACTGACGTCACTGAGCTGACACTACTGTAGAACTGGTGCGTGTGGCTGCTGAAATAGGTCAGAGCTGTGTACTTGCGAGTTGCAGCTGCTGAGTTGAGTGATTAAAAAGGACCTTTTGAAGCTATTTCCTCCCATGAGCCCTGCAGAGCTCCCAGGCTCACAGTGGGTGAGCTGAGCTCTGCTCCAGGCATGGCTCAGGGCCAGGGGCTGGCCTTGTTTCCTTTAGCACCTCTCTCTGCCTATGCAAGCAGTTTCCACAGGTCTTTGATAGAAAAATGCTGGTTTTGTTGACGTTCCACATTTCCTGTGGGTAAAAAGAAAGATGAAGCACTATGTTCCTGGTATTGTAGGGCCTGCATCAAAATATTTTAGTTTGTTGAAGGCAATAAAGCAGCTGAGGACTCAGTGTGGTAATAGTTGTGACCACTGATTAGCTGCTTGATTTCACACTCTTTTATACTGAAGTGCAAGAGATTATTATTAATTACTATTAATTAATATTATTATAATCCCATGTGGGCACCTGCCTTTTTGCAAAAGCTTTCCATCAGAGATGTGAAATTGTGTTGTCCTCAGAGCCGTGTTAATGCGCAAAGTTGGCTCTGCTCTGCCATGACACAGAGGGTAATTCTGTGCAGTCATTGTGCTGCTGATGTTCAGCATATTGCTTTGAGATTTCTGGAATCATGCAAGCTGCTAATAAACAACCCTTGTCTTCCCTATGGTTAGATCCCTTTCCTTCCCACAGCACTGTCAGTGCAATCTGCCCCACACCCATCACACCTAATCCCTTCTTGGAGGCAAATATTGAAAAAGAAAAAAAAACCACAACACAACCCGTGAAATTTGGAAGAAAGAAAAGTGACGCCCAAAGAGCTTGGCGGAGCCTTGCATCCCACATGCGAGGAACGAGGCAACTGACTTCCAGCATCCCAGGTGGTGTAATGTTAGTTTAACGGTCGTACACACCTCTGTGTGCTGACAAGCAGAGCAGGCAGGGGCAAGCAGCCGCACAGGCAGCTCTGAAAGCCGCTAGCAAGAAATGCACCTCGGTGTATGTGTGTGTGTGAAGCTATTGCTGCACTGCAAGCTCTCTGTGCCCTTTTGATGCTGGGAAGGAATGCTCTGCTTTCCCAACCAAAGGCCCTCTGGTTTGCCTGTGGGCTATGCAGAAATACGAGAAGGTGGAAGCAAGAAGCAACTTGTTCTGTCAGGGGGGAAAAGCAGTGCAAAGTTTGTACTTATACTACCACACTGTATGGCATTTACATGAGCTGGCCTGAGTGCTCAAAATGGTTAAAACCTGACTATCTCTCAGCAGGGCTGTTTCCTGCCCCACTGTGATGGCCTTTAGCAGTCAGCTTTTGCCCCCATCTGCTGCAGCAGGTTGATACAGGAGTATTGAGTTCTTGTCTGAAATCCCACTGCGGGTTTTTTTCAGTCTTTCGAGGCGCTGTGTTTCGCTTCGGCGGTGTCTCAGAGAACAGAGAACCGGGGAAACTGTTCCTGTTTTTGTGTCTGCGACATACGTAGCAGCCGCTTTTACTGCATGTGAAGCATTGAGGGTTTTGTTCCTTCTTTCTTCAACACTTTCTGGGTAATGTTTTGTGCGTTTGGTCTCAACCCAGTCCTTTTCTCAGAAAACGTAAGAGTCACCGCAGCTATATTTCTGTGAGTGGGTGGATGTGTATAAACACACACATATGTGTGTTAAAAATATCCTGCATAATTCAGGTTCTATTAGAATATTCCATCACCCGGGTATTAATTTAGTTAAGCCAAGCATCGGTTTAACATGGACCTTTTTAACTATCTGTGCGTGGAAGGAGTTCATCTGTTTTGCCCAGCTCTGGCTGGCCGGCCGTGGTCGTTGGAGGGGAACCAACCTAAAGAGTTCCCTCAAGAGACACACGATGAGGTGGCTGCTGGTCCTAGCCTGGTTTCCCCATCAAGGAGAAGGAGCTCTGGGCTGGGTTTCCCCTCCCTCTGCAGGGCTGCTGCTGCCTGCAGGTGGCGGAGTTGCTGATCTGCAGCGACTGGTCCCAAGACAGAGAGGACATTGACTGTCGATTACGGCTTCTGCATACGAATTTACATATAAAAGCCAAACGAACATGAGAGATAGCTAACAGATAAGACTGCCCATTCTCCAGGTGCTGGAAATCCTGACTGCCCTCTTTATACAGACACAGGTTTAAATACTATTCACCTCGGGGGTGTGTGGAGGAGTTTATCTTGGTTGGGAATCCATGGAAATGACTCCTAACCCCTCACATTGTAATAGGTTGCCCAATGCATCTATATAAACATGATGTATATTTATGGTGTAATGATCCCTAGGGTTCATTGAATACCATAATAAGTACTTTTGGAAAGCAGCCAGAGAGCCTGCTCTTCCAAGCTATATTAAGAAAGGTCAAACTTACAACAAAACAGTTTTAAGTAGTTTTTATTTATTTATTTATTTATTTTGAACTAGCCCTGAATTACTTACCATGTTCTGTAAGGGATTATTGTTTCACATCCCTTCTCAGCATTTGAGATCTGAAGAGTCCCATGAAATAATCTCTGCAGGCAGCAGCCAGTTAACCTGTTTGTGTTTCCATTGGGGAGCTGCAGCTCTGGAGCGCTTCCTCCCTTCCCAGGCACTAGAACATTGCAAGCAGTAGCAGATTTCAAGCAGAAAATGATTATGTACAAACACAAATGGCAAGGTCCCACAAAATGTAAGAGGATGAAATCAACAGCAGGCCACACATTCAATTAAAGTCTATAGAGATAACTCTGGAAAACAGTAAACTTGAACAGAAAAAAAAATGCAAGTTTTATGAAGCTATGAAATGCTATATATGGCTTATGGTGTGTTACCAAAGTTAGAGGTGAAACAGTGTGCAGAAAAAAAAATAAGTCACTTCTCATGCTTAAGAAAAAAGATTCTGCAGTTCATTTCATGGCTTGTCTGTGTTGGTGCTGCAGGGCTAGATGAAATAAAAAGTAATAAAATCTGACTTTGTCTTTAATACCAGAAGATCTAAAGCTGATATGCAAAAGCACAGTTCTGTTTTGTAAGATAGTACCATTTTTCCACAGCCTTTTCTCAGAGAAAACCCCCCATGCTTTCAGAGTGAGATACAGGATTTTACAGTTCCCTTTTCAGTAGCATTTTAGTTCAGAATTTTTTTCATCAACTACAGTATATTTGGGGAAACCTGTGTATCGCTAACAGCAGAGATGGAAAGGAGCTAATTAGTCATCTAGTGCTTCCCCAGGCCATAAACATGCTGAACCCTGTGTTGCAGCTCCTGATGCTCGACATGGGACACAGCACGTCCTAGGGGAATGTGAGGACCATGAGCCCGCCTGCTGTCTCATCCTCCCATGAGTCACCCGCTGCCGCGGCCATGTGCCTGCTTCGGGTACGACATGTCAGCAGAGGAAATCTTGTGGGGGCCGTCAGCCCCATGGGGCTTGGTGGACATCAGTGTGGGATGGGATCCAAAATTGTGGGCTGCTATTTCTGGTGTTTTACCAGAAAATAAAGCTCCTGGGCTCCACATTTGCCTCCCCTGGGAAGGTTTTGTTGGTTTCTGGGGAGGTGCTCTCTACAGGAGGATGTACAGAATTTGCTGAGGGAAATGGGTGCTAGACCAATGCTGGAGGCTGACTCCTCAGCCATGCCACAGCACGGCATCACCAGCAGTCAGGCTTCCCCTCTCCCGCCTGCCTGGTAGCACCATGGGGCACATGGCGGGGGAGGGCCCCATCCCAGCCACCTTTACTGGAGTGCATGAGAGCAGAGAGCCATTCTGTTTAGATAAACCACCAAGATGCTAAGGTTTTTAAAAACATATCCAGTTTGGCTGAGCGTTTATGGAGTAGTGAAACGGGCTGGAGAATTACCAGAAGTTGCTGCCTGTCATGGTGTCTAGTGCTTCCTGCTGGGGCCAGGAACACTAGCCACCCAGCCCCGCTCATGGGAATTGCAGCAGTTTCACTTCCACACCCAGCACAGGGCAAAATGCCCGTAAGCAGCAAACCCCAAAAGTAGTGTTTTTTCTTCATTTTATTTTATTAAAAAAAAAAAAAAAAAGAGAGACATGCCACAAGTATTTCATAATCCAGAAAAGATTTACTAGCAGAGGCTACGGCTGACCTAAAATGCACAGGCTCTGACCGGGATTTGGTATGCAAGGAACCTGTATCCTGTCGTTCCTGGGTACAATCAGTAAAAGTGGACTCTAGGAGGATGCCAAGGTTTGAAGGGGACAGGAGGACTGCTTGTGTTTCACTAGAAGCTCCTGAAGGGTCCAGCCCTTTCCCCCATACGGGAGCCCTGCCTCTGCAGCCGATTTGCAGACCTGTCCAACCAGCCTCGCTGAGGGGCTCTTTGCTCTCTCACAGCCCTGCTTTTTGTGCTCCTGAGAGTCACAGCTTTGAGCCAGCTGCTGTCACCCTCCCACCACCCCTGTTGTGCCCAGGGACAGCAGTGTCAGAGGGGTATAGCCTTGGGCATGCACATCCCACCAAGTCACCCATGGATCTACTTCTCTGCTGTGACCAGCACCCAATGCACCAGTCCCAGCCATATGAGAGACTCAGACACAAGGCTAAGGCAACCATGGCTTGACTTCAGTCCCACCTGTGTTTTTCTGCATCAGGCTTGACTGCTGTCACCCTTTTTCCATCCATACAAACTCCGTACATACACAAAGTCTTATTAAGAAAGGATTTGTCTGAATGTTGACACGTTTTGGGGGAGGGAAACCTTCTTTTAGCTGAACTCCTTCATTCACCTCTAGTGCATCCTCTGCCCTAAAGAAAGGGCGATTCTCATTTATTTCTTTCACTGCAGTTAATTAGTAAGTCCAAGCCAGCCTGTCCTTGCGAGCTGGTAGTTCCCTTAATCTTTCTGTTGCTAGGGCATGCCGACATGCTCCACTGGTACCAGTTCCATTGTGATGTAGGGGATTGTGGAAAGAAAGGGGAAAGGGCTGATCAAACAGAGTCCGATTTTTTAAAAAAAGCAGCTCTTTTTGATGATGAAAGCACAGGGTGAATGATAAGCTCTAAAGAAGCTTATTAAATTGAGGCAGCCTGAGCAGAGTTTCCTTATTTCACTCCCTTTCTCCTGACAGCCCTGTGATGGAGAACTCTTTGAAAAAAGTAATGGGGGCAGGATCACTTCCTTGCAAAAAGTTTGATAGAAATAAATGCATAATTGTTTTCCTGGGAGGTTTTGTAAAGCAACCCTTTAAACATCTGTAAAGCAAGCTGGAGCCTCAGCAAAGGGTGTTGCTTGACAGAAGCGTAGGCTGCAGATGAGAGAGGTCCCATAGCCCATTACCATTTCTTCCTCTCGACTCATCCAGCTTCCTGAGAAATGCAAGTTAAAAGTTAAGCAGTATGCATGGGCCTCAGAGAGGATAGAGGTCAAGGCTGAATGTAAATGTGAAACGTTAGCCTTGGAAATGGTGTTGCTTACTTTATTTGATTTGCACCAGCTTTACAACAAAACAAACCCAAAACCCACAAAAGAAGAGCATGTGATTTGGAAAGATTCATGCATGGAAACAAAGTGCTTTCTAGCAAAATCTCACACAGCTCTTTCCTTGTGATCTCTGGCAAGTGCTTTTTCTCTGACTGTGGCCAGTGTTTGGTGCCACAGGAGAACAGGGATACCACCACAGCGTGTCTCAGCAAGCGCAGGCATCTCGAAGGACTAGAGAATGAAAAAGGCTGCAGACTGGTGGGGAACTTCTTACAAGGTCTGTGTTCAGCAGAAGTAACCAGCTTAATCCCTCAATGGCAACAAGGACAGAGGCAGAGCACAGTAACTGATAGTGCTTTCTTTCCTTTAAACTGAAAATTAGCCTGATTGCTTATCAGAGCTGTAGTTTGAGAGTCTGCGTGACTGATGGATCACTAAACAGAAGTGAGCATCTGTCCCATGCATCCTCTTGCTCACGAGAGTCATGAGATGAGCACTCACTTTGATATGAGGCTTCTCTTCTTGCAGGGGCAGAAAGAGGCGGTATGGCTGTGGTCCTGCAGCCAGCAAAGTACTGGGCACTGGGGAGGGGGCAGTGGTGGGAAACTGCATCTTTTCTCTGCAAATTCTGCCAGCCTTAGCTAGAAAATTTCCACAGATTCTTGATGGTTCCCTTTGATCCTTTCCTCCATGGGCCCAAAAGAAGGCTGGCTTTTTTGAAAGCCAGATCATGGTTCTTATTAAAAGGCAATCCATTACTGTAAATAGTTACATTAAACTCCTTTGCCTGGAGGTCATTCTCCCCACCTCTCTCTGACCAAGAATTCCCATCTTGCTGTGCAGGCGAGGCACGTGGACTGCTCACGTGTCCTGCAAAGGATATAGTTAACTATTTAAAAAGATAAGGACAGCCCTTAAATGTGCAAATATGTTTTTATTAATATCTCCTTCTTCTTCTAGTAGTTTCTTCTACCCTCCAGCTATAGGAGCACATAGGGACCCTTGCTGCATAGAGATATTCCACATGGCAGCTCAGCCTGAGTACAGCTTTACTGCTTTAATCTCTTTCAGGTATCAGCACATCCTTCTGCAGGCTGTTGTAAGACAATCCTTTTTTTTCCGAGGGATTCTCTCTGAAGAGCGATCAGGTGTTTGGCATCTAGTACAACCCCCACTCTCATTTCTCCGTCCTCCAGTCTTTCTATCACAGCTTGTGCCAGCAGGACCGTCGCCAAAGGTATGAGACATGGTGGGGTGGGGGGATGTCACAGTTGTCCCTTACTTTGCCTGGCTGAGCCATGCTAGCAAACAGGCTGGCTTTGCTAATATAATCTGAATCAGTAAATGCATTCTTCACATAAATATAGCTTTAGATAGTGGGATGCACTGGTAGGGAGAAACTTTGTTTGCTAGGGAGCTTTCTTTAATGTTGGTTGTCATATATTCATGTCCATGTGGGCATGCAAATGGTAGCATGGTGCTTCTTCATCCATTCCACCCTTCTCACTCATTCAGGGTGTCATGCAGAGCAGGTAAATGCAAGTTCAGTGAGGCTTTGTTTGCTCAGTGTGCTAGGGAATTGTTAAAAAGAGATGGAGAGATAACCCACTGTAGTCTTCTGGCATAAGAGATCTCATCCCTTACCATACCTCACTGTCTGGTTTTGATGTCATTTTATACCTATTTTTTACTTAGTATTAACAGTGGTAACATGCAGGACAATGGAGAACTTGTTTGTTGTTTGGGGGATTTAATGCCCTTCCCCCACTCCCATCTCTCTGCCAGCTTGACAACACACCTCTCCCTTCTTTCCAAGCATGGTGGGTTTTTTTCTTTGTTTATTGACAAGTAGTCTCTAATGATTCCTTATAAAAACAGGAGATGTCTCTGCCATGCTCTCTTGCTTTTTAGATGTGATACACTATGTGCCTCTGTGCATCAGTCTCCTGTGACATGGGTCACAAACGATTTATCCATATTGAAACGAGGAAGAAGTAAGACAACACAAAACAAGATCCAGTGGCTGAAGGCACAACAAATTCAGACCAAAAGGCATGTTAGGAGTGGCTGAACGAGGGGATACTGTGCTACTGGTGCAATTTGCCCAGGCTGAGAAGGAGAGGTAATTTTTCTACCATGTAAAATTGTCATGCTAAAGTTGGATAATAACTGTGTTAGAGGAGGCCAAGAAAGCCATTATGGTTTGCTCCTTCTAGTGTTAACCTCTAACAATTCATAAATATTGTGTAACTTTCCATATACCACAGTTTATCAGCCAGGTGTTCTGTTACTTACTCTACGATCTAGGTCATCACTTTGGTTTAACAGCATTTTGCAGTAGTGAATATGTCCCAGTCTTGGGTCTAGGAGGTGTCTGGGGTTTCAAGCTTAACTAAAACCCATGCAAGGCTGTCTTCTCCTCTCTGACAACTGGCTGACACTGCAAAACACACAGGAACCCTAAAAACAAAAGCAGCAGAATGGGAAGGAAGACAAATCACAGCTAGGCAAGCGGCCAGCTTTCTCTGCTTTTTCCTTTGAGTGTCCCCTTCTGGAAGTCCCTGCTTGCATGGCTTTACTATCAACTGATGTTTTAGCTGTTCATTTATGGTGAATCATAACTAAAGGGAACTGAAGCACTATCTGAAATTCGCTTCCTCTTGGGCAATAGAAAGACTGTCTGAACTCCTTCCCCTTTTGGCTGCTTACGCTGCTCTTTTGAAAGAGCACTATTATAGTGGCTTAACACTGCTGTATTTACAGCGTTGCTGTCACAGGTTCGGCTTCCTCAAGCAGTAAGCCCTTGTGTATCTTTACTGATATTAAGAATATGTGATGACGGAAGGTGAGCTAGAGTTTCTGTGCAGGCAGGAGGTCAGCATGATTATGTTACTAGTGAATTTTGAGGTTTTCATATGTATGAAAACAAAAACTTGTTCCTTGCTCCAACAGCCTAGTCTGTTCTGCCTTCAAGCTCGACAGGCCAGCTGAGAGGAAAGCCAGCAAAAGAAAAGTACCCAAAAGAGAAAAGATATTTTTCTAATGAGCAGTCAACATGAGTTTGAAGAATACTTCTGGCTGTAAACTTTCCTAGCATTTGGGACTATGTAAAATTCAGATCTGGGTTAGAAGATTTTGTGATTTGCACTCATCTCTTATGCTAAGGGCAGAAGGTTAAACCAAAGCTGACCATCAGAGATTGGATGTTCTTTGGTGGACACAACAGTTGGTAAGAGGTGGAAACAAAGGTCAGGCTTCTGATCTTTCCTACGAGATTCCATTATAATCATTTACTCAGTTATTAAAGGTATGTCATTTGAATCTTGGGCAAGTGAGAAGTTTTAGGAAGCACCTTGGAGAGAACAACAACAAGCATTGCTATATGAAACCTAGAGAGTTCATAGGAGATGTAACAGTAGATCAGCTTGAAGAAATCATCAGCTGTTCTTTGATCTCAGGCTCAGGGAAAATCACAGAATCATAGAATGGTAGGGGTTGGAAGGGACCTCTGGAAATCACCTAGTCCAACCCCCCTGCCAAAGCAGGGTCATCTAGGGCTGGGCACACAGGAATGTGTCCAGGCAGATTTTGAAAATCTCTAGAGGTGACTCTACAACCTATCTGGGTGGTCTGTTCCAGTGTTCTGTCATCCTCACAGTAAAGACGCTTTTCCTTATGTTGAGGTGGAACTTCCTGTGTTCCAGTTCACAAAAGCATAAAAAACCTGGGCTAGATGTGTAAGGACAAAATCACAAAGATCCAGCAGCAAAATGGGATCTAATTAGCAAGAGATCTTAGAAAAACTACTTGTTATCTTATCACTACTTAAGCAGCAAGAAGAAGCCGCAGGTTACTAAAAACGTGCTCTCCAGCAGGGAAGAAAGGCTATGGAAAGGTCATAGCTAGAGTCCCAGGGTGTTTCATATCTCTTCTGCATTTGTTATTGCTTCAGAAAAACATTCTGATCACTGTCAATGACAGAGGGGGTTGAAATCACAAAACTAGAACAAAGACTAGGTCAGAAGATCCTTCAGATAGTGTTAAAGTCAGTTGGGTCAGATGAATTTCATCCTCGAGTAACTGCTCCAACCAGTGATTTAACAACAAAAAGCTCTAGGCATAACCTCATCGAGCTTCTGGAGTGTTACAGAGCCCAGAGATCATACTTGGAAGCCTGGAAAAGTGCAGACATAATTTCTGCCTTTAAAAGGGAAAAAAGGAGGAGCCAGGGATTACATATTGTTCAGTTTAACTTCAATTCCTGGAAAAGTACTGGAACAAACAATCAAACTTTGTTTCGTTTTAGGTGCTTACAAAAGTTTGATTGAAATTAAGGGAACCTGTGATAGATGGAGCTGGTCTGGAATGATGCAATATTGATTGGAAATCACACAGCGAGAATAATTATTAGTTATACTTTAAAAAGGGAAAGGTGGATCAAGAAGAGTTGCTTGGAAGTCTGTACTGGGTTATTCTGATTTAAGGGGATTATGAAAAAATATTGGACAATGCAATAAGGAATATCATATTCTTGGTTACCACAAAGCTGAAAAGGGACTATGGGTATAATGAAACACAAAGCTACAATTAAAAAGTATTTTGACAAATAGTCTTAAAAATAGAATTCATTTCAGTAAGGACAGTTCTTGGATTCTCTACATGGGCACCACCAGGAATAATTAATTTTCTTTACATAGAGTGGTGAAGATTTGCCCAAGTAGAAACTCTGCATAAAAAGATCTGTTTTGTCCACTGTCAAGTATGTTAAAGGTGGCTAGGAAGAAAAGGGGAATATACTGTTCTCTGTATCCATGATGGATTGGGCAAATAATGATCTTAAATTACAGAAAAGGAGACTGAGGTTCAATCACAGTATCACAGTAGAATATGTTGGAAGGGACCTCAGGGATCATCTAGTCCAGCCCCTTAAGTTAAAGAATAGTTTAAATGAGCTGGCCGAGCACCCTGTCAAGCTGAGCTTTAAAATTGTCTGAAGATGTCTAAAGATCCACCACTTCCCTTGGAAGACTATTTCGCTGTTTAATAGATCTCTCCGTGAAAAACTTTCCTCTGTATGCTAGATGGTGGCAAGCAGTAAGGATAATGACACACAGAAGTATCTGAGGAGGGTGTGGAATCACTATCCTGTGTTTAGAAAGAGGTTAGACAAGCATTTGCCAAGAGTGACATAAGTATAACAATCTTGCCTTGGGAGATGAGTCTGGACTAAGTGATCTTCTGAGATCCCTTCCAATTGTATAAGTCTCTGAGTCTCTCCTGGCTGCTGGAGGAAAAAAGGCTGTTATTGTGGGGCACTGCAAGCGCTCCACGTTTGTGGTTTGTAATACTCTCACTTGTGAATGAGAGCCAAGAGCAATCCTGCAGGAGTTGCATGTGCTGCTTTCTGGTTTGGAGGAAAAAGGCTGCAGTGGCAGGTAAAGTGACTGAAGACTGAAACATCCTTGGATTATGAGAATACATTCCTGTGTGGTTTATATCACATTTAAATGTCTCTAGTCCTTACTTGATGATGTTTCATGACGCTAACCTTGAAATCATTGATCAGCATAAAAGAGTCTGAAACTCTGTCACTCTGACTGTTCCTGGGATCACATGGTAATCACAGCCTCCTGCAGAGCCAAGTAGAGCTGGCTGTCTGGCTCTGTACAACTCAAGACTGCTTGCTTCCATTTCAGTGGGAACCAGGGGCCAGTTTAGCCTGCAGCCCTGGCACTGGTGGTGCAGGCTGGCACTAGCAGTGCTAAAACTACCGCAGTCTCCATCAGACCCTGGGGAACAGAAATGCAAGCAATTGTTTTTATCTGGAGTCCCTGTGGGCCGTTAGGGACAGAGCTTGCTGAAGATTATTTTCTGCAAGCACTTCCAGAAGTTTGTGTTTCTCTAGGAAATCAATTGAAGATAAGTGGAAAAGGGTATGATCAGGAAGGGCAGAAATACTCTTTTCTTTCTTTTTTTTAGACAGCTTTTACAAACATCAGTATGTAAATAGAAGAAAAGAGAAGGCTTATTTTAAAAAGGTGGCTAACCCAGTGTCCCTTTAAAAAAATAGCAGAGAGCAAACACTGAAGCCCTTTAACTCCGTGTCATAATTTATTGCAGGTTTCCGATTGTGAAATCTCTCAGCGATGTGGGACAGATGTTATGGTGAGGAAAATAAAACAAACGGACAAGGGGGTGGAAAACGCAGAGAAGATGAAATGACACCGTGTTGTAATCCTTATGGGAAATCCCTATACAGCTTTCCAAAATACTGTGCTGGTGAGCAATTAGAAAGTGAGATGAGCTATATAAACAGAGCCGCTAGAGGTCTGCAACCATTCCCATGCAGCTTCCACTGTGAGCACTGCTCTCAAGGGCAGCTTCAGAGAGGGGGCTATTTCTGCCCACCATCTTCTAAATGATCCCTTTAATATTCTGTCCAGAGCCATTTACGTAAGAAATGCACACAAATGAAGATTTTTCCAGTGCTTGTTCCTGTTCCTATGGCAGTAGATCAAAGGCAATAACAATACAGAGTTAATTAATTCAGGAGAAGGAATTCACACTGGCAGCAGTCTTAACCCAGTAGTGGCGGGAAGGTGTCAATTATAAGGACAAAGGTGCTGAAACTGGCCTGGTTTTTTTGGTTTTTGGAGTTCTTTTTCCCCACTAAGAAGTTCTGGAAGAGAGTTAAACAGTGTCACCTGAGCTACAGAAAAAGTAGAATTCTATATATAACCAACAATTTGTAAGTGTGCATGAATCATCCAGCTGCAAGGAACCTGGACAAAACTTGGGCCTACAGTCTTGTAAAAAGGAACCTCTCCAAGGGAATCATATTTCCCTGTTCATGTCAAGTTTAAAGAATATCCCTCTCGGCCCCACATCAAAGAGCAGCAGCATTCTCAAAGGCAGCAAAACCTGCCAAAGGAAAAGTTGGGGAGGATCTCATCTTCACCTGCAGCCTTCCAACTTTGTGTGAATCACAGGAGCAGAGAGGACAAAATGATTGGAAAAGAACTAAGAATTATTGACTTACACACAGAGAAGTGCAGGTAAAAATCCTTGGACAGAGCTCACAACAAATAGATGAAGGAAGGGCCTTTGGGGAGACAGAGCCAGGGGCTGGGCACCAGGGTACTTGGGCTTTCTAGAATGCCTTAAAGACCAGAAAGGGAGAAAAGATAGGAAGATTCTTGATTTTACTTGAGCTAGAAGTAGCATGATAGTAACCTGATTCAAATCTAGGATGGAAGACCTTTAAGAGGCCAGCAGAGAATGAAAAAGTGAAAAGGATGGCTACTTGCCCATCAAAAATATATTGTCCCTGAGTGGGCATAGTATAGGGGAAAGGACAACACATGACACAAAATATTGCAGAATTCTGCTGATGTTAAATGAATTAATTTCTTCAGATAATATGTCTTCAAAAGATACTTGACTAGGACAAGCTGATGATTTGTCTGCCACTCTGTAAAATAGGTATTAATTAGAAAAAACAGATAAAAAAGGACTCGCTTTTTAAAGTTAGGATAGGATGACCTTGTCTGCTGCAGGCATCTTAATCATACCTGCAGAAATGGACTGCACAAATTGATTTAGACATTGTTTCCTACCTGCTGCCTGTCTCACCTTTGAACTTCAGCTCACACCACCCTGATGGCAGAAAACTTTAAGACTCTGACATACGAGAAACATTGTATTACAACATCTTAGAGCCAGTTTAGTGGTTTTTCGCTGGAATGATGGATGTGCTTCCCAGCACCACACGTGGTAAATGTTCTTACCTACACAGAGACCTCTCTGTGTCTATTCATTCAGCCACACCATGTGCACCCACACTGGGGCTCTCGCCAACCCATGTGTGTGTGCATGTGGTTTCCCATCATATATGTTTTCACTGAAAGAGGAAGGTGAGGAAGAATGGGCCTTTTAATTTCTAGGAATGCCCTGAATTGTCATGTTGTGTATAGATCTGCAAAAAGGAAGTGCTGCCATTTGGAGGACAGTTTAGGGCCTCTGAAGAGGATGGCCCCTTCATGCTGGCAGTAGTTTAATTTCTCTGTTTGCTGGATATTGCCCCATTAAACCACTTACAGCATGGCGAAGGACAGGCTGTATAAGGCCTAATTGCATTCCCTTACAAAATTCAGTAGAAAAAACCTTGACACCTTCAGACTTGGTTTTTTGAGGGTTATCATGTATCATGTTTTTGTCTTTCCTTGGAAATTATATTTTTCATAGTCTTTTGCAAGAGTTCAATCCCTTTGCTAAGACATTACAAGACATATAAGCTTTGTCATACCGTGCTGGCTCAGACCCCAGAACTAGTCTGTCTGGTCTCCCACAAAGAGGTCCCTCGGGCGGCAGGGCTTGGCAGAAGACTTGCCAAAGGCCCAGCTTAACTACAGCCAGCCTGTCACACACAGCCAATGTACATGAGAGGATAGTGATAGGACAAAAGTCCCAATCAGGTAGGACCTATGTGCTGTAACAGAGAGAACAGGGTTAGTCTCAGCCCCAAAGGGCTTCCAAGAAGGAAATGAGGTGATGCCTGCTAGTGACATTGTTTTTGAGATAGGAGATCTTAAAATGCACTATTTAGAGAGCATTATTTTTGGTATCTTATAGCCAGTAGGTTCTTTAGGCACAGATGGCCCTCATCATCGCACTTCAGATAATTTAGAGTATGCCAGTGTGGTTCTAGGGAGAGTCTTTGGGTTACTTGCTTCATAGCTGGAACTTAGAGCCAAAACACTTACTGTAACCTGAGCCGTAAAGGTTTTGCATGTTATTAAGGAAGCAAGCTGCAGCCTGCCCTCTTCCCCCCTCCTTTCTTGAGAGTGGCTCAAGTACTGAAAATATGACACATGCACACTGCCTTTTAGCTGGCTTCAGAAGAACTTATCTACGTAGTGTAATTTTTATGTTAGTAACACATGTGAAAAGAATGTGTGAAGCCTAGGAAAGTATGCAAAGACTCGTAATAGTTCTGTGTTTAATGATACCAAGATACGAAGCTGGCATACCGCACTGTAGTGCGCAAGCTTCTGTCTTTCTGAGCCAGCCTTTGAGAAGGAGGCTGAAGAGTGTTTGCCTCCTGTGTGCCATTTGTCTTGTCAGGAATGTGCTAAAAACAAATCACTGTGTACTCATAGTGATGGATGGAACTGGCCCAGTCCCCATGTGTGTGAGATTAAGGCATTCTGCTTTTTCTGGTCCCTGATAAGGTGGATCTGTCTTTTAGGGATGGTTTAGATTTTTCTCAGGGACATCATTGGGAAGGGCAGGCTGATACCTATACTGTGAACCTCCATACCTTAAAACATCAGAAATTTTTTTGTTTTACCTTAAATTTGAGAGTTTGGGGCAGGAAAAACATCCTGATACAATTTTATTTTTAATGCACAAGTGCAACATTCCAAGAAGTATTTTTACCTGTAAGATAGTGATTGACACTCTCAGGTAGATCTTCAACTTAGAACCCCTTTTATTGAAATCAGTGCTTTTCCTCTACCCTCTTCTTTTGCAACCCCAGAAAATGCAGGGTGGTATGTTCCCAAAGGCTGCTCTAAAATAACCATCCATCAATGGTGAACTTCTTACCTCAGCTGCATTAATAAACCCCTTTAAGCAACCAGGGCAGTGCAGTAGGTGCTTATGTGAGCAATATTCAGCCGCATGTCTGCGCTCCAGATACTAGGTTGGTTGTGAAGCAGACAAGTCTCCAAAGCTGGGCTAGCATTCCTGTTACCATTCTCCCATAGCAGCTGTCTCAAGGAGCTGTCACAGGAGGTGATAGGTGCTTGAGGAGAGCTTTCACTCCCTCCTTCCCCTCACCATGCTCTGGACACCTCTCGCAGTGAGAAAAATGTTATTAGAGTACTAGATCATCTTGGTGCTTCTGTAAACTCTATTCTTGACCAATCCTCCTGTAGCTTGCTAGGCTGATTCCCAGGTCCTGGTGCACTGGGGTTATGGCTGAGTGTACGAAATAATGGTGGAAAAATGAGTGGCTACATCACAAAAGCATATTTTTGTTGACTGAACGTTTTGGATTTTTTTCACAAGGCTGATGAGACAATCTGAATCATACTGTTCCTCCCATGCAGAAATCCCCTTCTGCTATTGTTATGCCTTGCATTCCTAGTAGCTTAGTAATCAGCATAAAGCAACTTCTCTTTAAAGCTGGGGAAACCCCTATACTCCAAGTGGTAGAGTGTGTAGACGCCACCATCTTCAGCTGCAGCCCTATACTGACATCTCGGATATTGACACCGTGATAATCATTACGAGAAGTGCCAGTGGAAAATGATGTGATGCAAAAAAGTGCTGTTACATCTCCCTTAGACAGCCAAGAATAACTGGAATGTCCTGTTAATATTTTGGTTAGTCCACACACTTTCATGTTATCCTTGCCAGGAGAATGGTAGCAGTGTAACAAAAGCCGAAGAGCTTGTGGGATCATTCAAATCCACCTGCTGCTCCTTATGGGCTTGTTTGATCAGAGGGGCTGGAGAGGGAATCATCTCCGTGTCCACTGGCTCAAGCCTGATGTTCACATGTATCTCAGCAGGTGAATGAAGGCTTTCTGAAGCAGCCCAGGTGCTGGAAGGCTCAGAGTCCTCATGCCCCTGCAGAGGGTTCAAGGCCTACAAAATGAGCGCCATTTTGCTTACTGCCTGATGGAGCCTTTCTGGTGTTCACATGCCACAGTCACATGTGAAACCCAATCATGGGCCATCGCTTTGGGCAGATGGGTTGGAAGGGACAGCCAGAGCTGAGGAGACATCAGTGGTATCTCATGGTGGCCAGGAGTTGCCAGCCACTTTATCTGGCGACTCATATTCATGTGTTGCAGCATACAGCAGAGGTTTCAGGTGCCGATCAGCAGTGTAATAGGGAATCATGAAGAAAACGTCGGCAGCCTGTAGGAGAGACTCAGGCTATGAGGAGGTGGGAAGAGCTGTCTCAAGAAGGTCTTTTGTGTGCAAACTACTACAATGGGAAACTGCTACTCTATCTTGGGTGTCTGGAAACACAGGGGCTGCAAGTCCTGTAGTTCAAGCTTATGGGTTTAAATCACTGAATTCAGTGCAATTCACGGCAATTTCCAGGATGGTTTAACTGTGCCCAAAACACTCCTGCAGAGCAGAAGGGCTATTTCCAACAGCTCCTTCAAGGCACGTAAAGAATTTAGGTTGGTGTGACCATAGCCTCAGGTAACAACCATGCTGGGTCTGCATGGGTACTGGTGGGAAGGGTGGCTTGTGGGGACACCGGACACTTCTGTCCAGGTTCTGCAAACCTGCCTTCCCTCGCTGCTGGCACTGGCTCTGTTCTGCCATTGCCACCCTACCCGCGAGCTCCTGGTCTTGCTGGACAGCTGGCAGTCCTGCTGCTAGCCTGTCCTCATCTCTCAGGAAGAGCAACCATCCAGCACCCACCTCTCCAGTGCCCACCACTCCCAGCAGTGGCTGCCAGCCAGCCAGCCGCATCATTTATTTTGGAGGCCCTTGCACCCCTCAGTTTACAGTACCACAGCCGCTTCCAGCTTGCAATAGCCAAGTGGCCACATGGTGACCCTGTCTTAGTGTAAATATTTTGCTTTTGCTGGAAGGAAATGTGACATACATTTGGGGTGAAAGTTATCTAAAGGCTGCAGCCTCAGGAGCCAAACCTCTGAGAAGCCCCCACCGCAGTGATCTCAAGGTATAGGTACTGTCAAACACATTGGACTTACCCTCTCACCGTGCCCCAGTGGGGGATCAATCCGATTTGCCTCACAGTGACAGGACAAGTGCAGCTGGGGGTCAGTACAGCTGGCAACAGGGAGGTGCAAGGAGCCCATGCTCTCCAGGCACAGCACAGCTCTCCTGCCCTGGCACATCTCCTCATGGGTGGCTAAGTACTAGCACCAGGTCATGGTGGTGAGAGATGAGCACAGGTGTTCTCCAAACTCTGGTGTGACTTAGGAGCAAAGATGCCATCAGAAAAAATCACTGTGTGATTATTTTTGCTTCTTAAACCAGGTGACTGTGTAAGCAGCTCTGGGTAAGGTGGCTGTCCCCTGTCTCCTGCTAGGCCAGGCCTTGCACTGCAGACAGGACAGTTTACAGCCTGGATGGATTTTGAAAGCTGGTCATCAGCTGAGGAGTGTTTGCTGTTACAGACCGTTGTGGTTTAAACCTGGTTGTCCCTTTCCTCCACCTGGCTGGAGGCAGGGCCTCTGTGATCCTGGCCAGAGTCACTCACTTCTTATGAAAATGACTGAGAGGTACTGTCAAGGGGACCATGAGCAAGCTCAACCCCTCTACACCATCTTGGCATTTTCCCACTGAAAACTGGGGCAGTGCTTTTCTTAGAGGAATCCCCTTTTGAAATTGTTTTTCTTCACTGCAATTCACAGACCTGTGCAAATAGGATTGAAGTGGGTTTTCCATCCCACTGTGTTTAAGTAGACACACAGGGTACCATGCAGTGTGTGCCTCTCAATTCTTTCTCTTGGGGAGGGAAGTGTCTGCTCTTAATGGCCAAAACACAGGCCTCTTTGAATTGCTGGACATCCTGAGGTAGCTTCTCCACAGCTAAAACACAGGCCCGTAGGGAGGAAGAAAGACTTCCTTCATAGTGCCAGAGTATGCCAGCCAATTCATCGACTGTTTGTCCTTGGCCATCCTTCCGTGACAGTATTGCCAATGAGTTGGCATATGATGATGGTGCACTCCGTAGGAACTTTCACCACATGGATGGTGTGCATTTGGTTTCATGTGGATGTGAGAGTAACTGCTCATCATCGTGATCATTATAAATCCTCTCCAGCACTGCTAATTCTCTCAGGTCCTGAACACCTTTCTCCATAGTGGTCCACTTACCCAGGTGATCTGTAGCATCTTCCTTAATGGGTACCATTCCTTCATGCCTAGCAGGAGTCGATTCCAAAGGCTGAGGGATTACGTCCATTTTCTGTTCTCCTTGTCTATGCCCCCTTTCCTAGACAGGGATCCCAGTTGCTTGGCTTCTTTCCCCTCTAATTCCAGACTGCCAGCCCCATTATTCCAGCATTGGAGCAGCCTGGTGATAGTGTGCCTGGTGATAACTGCCTGGATGACAACTGAAGTCCTTCAGCATATCTTGCAGCTCACTCAGGGACAGGGATTGGGTGATCATCTCTGTCTCTTCTTCCTGTTCTCATGATGACCCTGATTCATGGTCATGCCTTGCAAAGCAAACTGATTTTTTTTGATATATTTCTTTTTCTGTATTGCAGTGACTGATACTGGTAGGAGTGAATTCTCTCCTTCAACTGCAGCACCTGCTGCTGCCAAGGTCTGAGCAGCCGCAGTGCTTGTCATGAGGGTTGGAATACCTGCAGTGCCTGCTGGTTTGTTTTTGGGTCCAGAGACTTTCTCTTCCCTTTGAGGGTGCTGAATAGTGTTGAAGAGAACTCAGTAGGCATGGGTCAGGCCCCAGCACATGGCACTAATCTGTCTTTCTGGAATTGCCAGGCTGACAACATACTTTTTCAAAGTATTTTACTGGTTTATCAGGGTTCTGCAGTTGTTCAGGGGTGAAATTCCAAAACATTGGAGATGAACACTGCCCTAGGCACTTGCCCATACTCTCCTACACACCCTGCCACTCGTAGCTGTCCAGCCTCTGGGCAGATCTCTGGGTGGTATTCCTGAAAAAATTCTGTTTGACCCTATACAAAACCTGGGACACATTCAGGAAACACAGCAACAAGAGCGTGCTGGTCTAGACATCCCAAGAATACCCCAAATTCTCAAAACCTGAGTCTTCTCCCCTGTCTTGCTCTTAGATTGGGTGAGATTGCTAATAAATGACAAGGCTGCATACATGTACCAGTTTAACCTCATGATCAGGGCTATAATCATATCATAGGCTGACAATATCCAGTAGAGCAACACAAAAGTCCTGATCCGTTTCCCCAAGATGATAAAGAGCACTACAGGGAGCACATAGTACATATAAGGGTTTACGTAGCAGCACCATGTGAGCAGATGGACCAACACTGTGAACATACACTGTCTAACCATTATAGAAAGTCTATATGACAAAGTTGTTTTAACACACTGGTCAGATTTGTCTTGTCAAGTCTTCAAGCCCCACATTAGGCATCAAAAATGGACTGTTGTGGTTTAACCTCTGCCGGCAGCTAAACACTACACAGCCACTCACCCACTGCTTCCCTCCACACCACCTCTCGAGGGATGGGAGTGAAAATCGGAAGGAACGGACTGAGAAAAGGACAATTCAATAAAACAACACAGAGAAAAAACCACCAGTACTAATGAAATGATAGACAAAGCAAGTGATAGAAGGCTCTACCTGTATCTAAGACATGAACTTCCCCTGCTCCAGCCACACCAAAGCTACACACTGAAGCAAATTGAAAACATGCATCCCTGTCCTGGGCCAGCCCTTCCCTTATACAAGGGCAGGGCTCAGTGTGATATTGAATATCCCGTTGGCTGGTTCAGTTGTTTATCCCGCCTGTGGCCCCGCCCAGCTGCAGCCCCTCCCAACTGCTTGGGTCAGCAGCTGCTGGGGATAATTAACCCAAACCGAGCCCAGGACAGTGATGCTTGCGATCACCTGCCTCAGTCTACCTGGCTGTAGCGTGTGCTTAAAAATGGACAGTAATACAATGCATAAAGACAGGCAATACAAAGTAGCTGGTGTTGCATTTTAGATCTGATAAATCTTAATTAATTTTCAAAGTACAGTTTCAAAGTACAAAAGGTGCTGATATCTGATGCATTGACTGGAGAGAAATATATCTCCCAGATTTAACCATAATCTTGCTGAATTATGCACCTGACTTGGCATGGCTGATTACCCTGGACTGGTATTCCTCCCTGCCATAACAAGGTGCTGACTTCCCACAGTACAGCTGAGCAGCCAGATTATCCAGAATGGGCAAGCTGCACCAAGTCAAAGGTTTGGTTTTGGTAAGCATCAAGAAATTAAGGCACTAACTTGTGTAGGTTTTAGGCCATGCCTAGGTCCTGTCCTGATAAACTGCTGTGAGCTTAATTATCAACCTTTGTTTCTCCAGACAAATTTGTGATGGAGAAAATGTATGTGTTGGATTCACGTGTGAAAGGCTCAACAATAGGCAATTTAAAATCAAATTACAGTGACACAGTCTGCCATTAAATCAAAAAGAGAAGGTTCCCTTTCACAGGACAATGCTCCTCATGCGCTAAAATAAAATCTGAACCAACTTCACAGTAATGCTTAGCCAGTCCACAAAACTGCAGGGAGGCACATTGACTTTTTAGGAAGATCCCCAGTGAACGCTAAACAAACTCTGGCATTCCTAGTGCCCCTGCCTGGAATCAGTGCTTTGCTCCCCAGTACATGGGGAAGACATTTAAACAGCTCTTGCACAGCTGCTGACATCATCATTCTGAATCCTGCCTGGGAGACCTTCAAAATGAGTAACCAAGAGGGGAATTAACTTCTTATGTAGAGCACCCTGCCGGTGTGCTGAGACAAAAAACTGCAGAGGAGAAAGACAAAGAAATAAAAATTTACAGATTTGGAAAATTTTGTTGACTGAAGAAGTCTCTTTTTTTAACAATTATAAATATACACATACATATACACGCGTACATATATGTGCACACCTTCTGTGGCCACAGAAGCAGTAAGCTGTCACAATCAACACACCTGCCACACAATCCTAAACAGGACGTTATGTTCATAGTAGAATATAATATAGGAAAAAAAAATAGGTGGAGACTTCAGAAAACCCCAACCCACTGAGCATACTGTGGTGCTCTGGCAGCTGTAACCCCATTTGTCTAGTACTAACTAACATCTGCAGCTGACTTAGAGCAGGGAGGAATGTCTCTGATGGGAGCTGTCATACTGTGTCCATGCAAGGTCTTCACCACTCACAACCTTGCAGGTGCCCAACACAGAGGACTATTCCTTGCCTTTTGGCCATGTTCAAACTTGTGTAACTACATTTTGCTAAATTAAACCACTCCTACATTTCCTGTGATCTACAGACATATTTTTACTGTTAACCTCTCAACCTGCTGTAACTATTTCTGATGTTGTGGTGTCTTGACTAGCAGGCCTGTGGGCTATTCACTATTTCTATTCAATATTCAGAGGTGTGCTGTTGCACTGAGGCTGTGGAAAGTATGTCTGTGGGAAGCCGGTGGGCCACACTTCAGTGTGGATCAGGCTGCTCTTACATGTCTATACTCAGGTTTATCACTGGAAGTCATGCTGAAGCTCTTGCTCCAGTTCTCAAGTTGACTTCCTAACTCTTTGAGATCATCACCAGCAGCAGGTTGGCCACTGCCAGTGCCCTGTGAGACACTTTAATGCTTGTCTGAAGCACCTCATGAAGGAGAGCTATGGAAAGACATTTCTGGTCATGGCAGCTTTCAGGTGTCCTGTGCCGCGGCAGCGGCTGTGCCAAGCCCTGCTGCCTCTTCTGCGAACAGCCAGAGGGAAGAGGTCCTGGCATCACAGAGCTGAGAGACAGTCAGTGGCAGGCCAGCAAGGTCCAAGTCCATGAAATCTCTGCTGCTACAGATATGAAATGCTGGGGAAGGGCAAAGGAGCTCACAGCCATTACAGACAGGCTCAGTTCCCTGCCCGGAGAATGACAGACCTGTCTCACATCACAGACTCACTGTTTAACAACAGATTAACCAAATTCTTTTGAGCTTTTTTTTTTTTTTGGTGCTGAAAGGACGTTGCCCAAAGCAGTTGAAAGGACAGTGCGCTTATCCAATACTAGCAGTTCTTTTTGATCTCCTTTTTCTTTGACATTGTCTGAGATTCTGAGATGCCCTCCCCTCCCCGCAGCGTTAATTCATTCCTTTTTAATGCAGTTGGTTTGGATTTGCGAGGAGGGTTAAGTGCCAGTCACCTAAAAGGCCAGCCAGAAGAGTTACCATCTAAAGGACTACCTGGCAGGGAGGTGATTTTTTACTGACAAAATAAAGGTGTTGAGAGTAGTTTGATTATTTTGAGGGGTTGGGGGTGATGTTGGCACAAATTGCTCTGGACTCAGTGGAAATAGCTAATTCAGCCGAGTACCAAAACTGGTGCCAGCTGCTCCTCTTGCAGTTTTCATCCAGACTTCTCCTAGTCAGCACAAGGAACAGCTGCCAGCTGCACCTCATAAATATAAAAGTCCAGGAGAGAGTTGTCATATATTTCCTGTGTTTGCTTTGAACAAAGATGTATCTCATGCCTGAGCATGAGCATGAGTCCAACTCTCCTGTACCAGTTCAAAAAGTCATCTTGGTGTTCATACTGTCTGAAATGAGAGCAGGGGCAGCCATCAGTCTGAGCAGCAGGAGGAATCACAGAATGGTTTGGGTTAGAAGGCACCTTAAAGATCATCTAGTTCCAATCCCCCACTTCCCACTAGACCAGTTTACGCGAAGTCCCATCCAACCTGGTCTTGAACACATCCAGCGATGGACCATCCACAACTTCTCTGGGCAAGCTTCCCTGAGGAAACCTTGTTCAGAAGTGTCCATGTCTGGAGTTTTGGATCTGAAAATGATAGGTGTGGGGGTGTCTGCAAATTGTGGCTCTGGATGCAGTTTTCAGCGGTCAGAGCCATCTCTATAGAAACACCTGTGATGAAGCACATGGCTAACTTTCTAAGCACAAAGCTCTCCCATATTAAGATTTGTATTTCAAGAAGAGGAGGAAGATATGTGTGGCATGTGTTTCTAAGCTAGAAAACATGAAAAGTTATGCATGACAGGGAAGCACCGCAGGTTTGTCGAGAGGTAGCTGGGAAGGCTCTCTGCTTTCAAAGGCTCGCTCTGTCAACAGAAGAGATGCTTGAAGATTGCATGCATCCTGAAACCCTCATTTTCTTCTGCAGAATAATAAGCAAATAGGTTTTAGCCTGTTGCCTGCAGGGAAATGGTTTTGTAATGGAAGGAGCACCCTGCACTATATCAACAAACAAGAGAATGACTGTGTTTGTTTTTCCATGTGCTGGAGGTGAAGGTGCAGCCAAAGCTGGGGTTTCTTTCACATCCTCTCCACTTGACACAGGGCAAGGGACAGACACAGACACACACAGAGCTGCAAATATACGAGGAGGGCGCATGCAACGGGAATAACACAAGCTTTAGTCTCTGCCTTTCTCCACGCACAAGCCCTGCCCTGCCCTGCCCTGCCCTGCTCTCCATATCGTGTCAGTGGAGTGGAAGATGGGGGGCTCCTGGCATACCCAGCACTGTCTCCCGGGGCTGTACATTCATGGATGCCTTAAGGCAGCCCTTGCCACCCAAGGGAGTGGCCTGTCTCTCTCACTGCCACCAGCCACTTGCTTCTACCCTCAGCTCTTGTTCAATCACACTGAAGTGCACCAGTGAATGCAGCAGGACTACAGCCAGCCAACGACTACAAAAGGGAAGCTTTCTCAAAGCCAGCTCTGTTTCCTACCCTTGCACTGGGAGTGATCCTCACGAGCTGCTTTAGGCAGTGAGGCTGGCTTATGTGGACAAGGTGTTCATGGCCCTCTGGCCTGAGGAAAGGATGACTCCAAGGTGGGCCATGCTGGCCAGGGCAATGCTGTCTCCCTGGGTGGGTGCCAGAGGAGGAGAGCGGCAAGCACAGCTGAATTAATCAACCAGAAGCAGTGGTGCTGGTGGAGGTAGTTTACAAGCATTTCTATACTCACAGAAATGAATTTTAATACAGTGAATTTTATATTCTTCCTTCCTGATTACAATACAGAACTATCAGTATAATTTGTGCCCATGCTACACATACACTTCGTTGGCACATCCGAAGGAGTGAGCCCAGCATAGGCACAAACTCATCTCTGATTTGGAAAAAGAGAGTTATCTAGCCAGGCAGAAGTATTTCTTCTTCCCTTCAACTGCATTCCAGAGACAGTCAGTTATTTGGTGTGCTTAGTCAGTGGCAATGGCAGGAGTGAGTTTACATTTTAATCCTGTCTTATATAGGAGTATTTGCCGTATCTATTTCATCCCAGAATTGGAACCATTAGCTCAAAACAAGGCCTACAGCAGGAATGAATACTTTAAGAGAGCATACACTACAGATTGCTATCTCTCTCCTTGACCGGGACACCTGATGCACAGCTGTGTGCCCATATGGGCTTATGTTTTTCATACATATTTCCTGTTGGCTCTCTTTGCTCCTAGCAGAAAGAGAGAGGTATTTGTGTGTCTTCGTGGATGTGTTAGGACAGGTACTCCTGTGCCTATACAAGTACTTGTAGTACTTGTAGACACATGCAGATGTATATGTACCCATACAGACCCACATTACCAGTCACGTTTACATCTGTGTATATATACATGCCTATCCTGCCATGCAATCAACATACACACAAGTTTGCCTCAACGAGCCAATTGTGGTGTTTGTTTTTTTTTTCTCTCCCAAATTGCCAAATGCTGGAAGCCGCAGGCTAGTTATTGTGGTTACCCTGATTCCCAGGTTTCTTCTGCAGTTGGCGAGTAAGCGGCATTGCAAGTTTCCTAACAACTGGGATGAAGTTTTGTGTAAATCGCCTTCTAGGCATTAGACTTTTCCCAGGAAAAGAGGGGGGCGGGTGTTTAGAAGAGGGAGGGTTGCTCCCTTTGATGTGGGGATTAGTTCACATGTCAGTGTTGTTCCCCTCCCCCCCTCCTTTTTTTTTTTTTTAAATATACTGTGATTTATAGAAGGGCAGCTATGAGAGATAGCCAAGGGGACACCCATGTGGGACTTACTGACAGACACCACCTCGCAGAAGATACCTACAACTAAAGCAGCTGGCATCAACAGAAAGACTCTAATTGAAAAAAAAAAACAAAAAACCACCACCAAAAAAAGAAGAAAGCCTCGTAGAAAATAACCTGCTTTGCCTAACAAATGCTTTCTAAAAATTAAGATGCTATGGAGCAGGAACTCGTTTTCCCAGCAGCAGAGGAGTCTTTTTGCACATCCATAATAAAGAAATTATAAACATTTTTTTCATTAAAAAACTTCAGGTTTGTATTTTCCCCTTGGAGCACACACCACTAGTGAGAAGGAGTATGGCTCCAAAAATTAATACACTTGCTTGAAACATATTTAGCAATGCAACTGCTCCAGTTGGGTTTCTATGCTCTCTTGCATGGATCTTTTATCAGTGCTTTAGAAAAACTTCACTTTTTAGTCAAAAGTCACATGGCTGTTCTGCAATCCAATCTTATGCCTATTAGTATCAGAGGAAACTTTCCTGATGCTTTTCATGGGAACTGGATAAGTCTCTGACTTTTTAGGCTGGAAGCCATATTCAAAGTAGCTTTAAGCATATCTGAATTGTTTAGGCTTACTGCTTTGTTAAGTGGATGGCTGAGGGGCTGGCAAAGAAGACACTGATGGATATGGTCAGAATGAATTAACTAGCGATATTTATTTAAAAATAGTATTTTTTCAAATTTCTATCTGTTTTGGCCCTTTTCAGTTCCTAATATTCCTATTTGTCCAGTTCTCTTTGAGAGAAACTTGGAGACATTCTAGTAAAGTAAACCTTTCCCTTTTTAAAAATAAAACCATCCCAGTTCAATTTCCAGCTAGATAGCTCTTTGAGCTAATTCTGTGTGTGGCTGCACTGGTGTTGAAGGCAGTGGTGTTGACAAGACTGTAGCAGCTCTGACTTCAGAGTAAGCTGCTGTAAAACTTCCCGTGAATAAGCAGCTTTATCATGTTGTTACCACAGGAGTAACATTGAGACTTCCATAGGTGTGTCCCCTAACTCCTCTTCCACCCAGATATCCAAAGTTCTGCATTCACCTTCGATGCTGCTCTGTGTGGGCTCCTCCCAGGACATCAGAAGCAGCTCACTGACGGACTGGGCACCTTGCCTTGAGGGACAGACAAAAGCCAAGCCGCTTCTCTGCTGCTATGTTTCCAATGGCCTTCCGCAATTCCCGCACTATTCTCTTAAGCATAAAGAGGTTATTGTGTCACCCCTCCAGGAACCCATGACTGACAACCAAAGCACAATGGGGCACGCCCCACACAAGTAGGCTTTGCACCGGGGCAGTATGGTAAAGTGGCCACATTCAACCATTGCCTCGCAGTGTGACTTCTCCCACCCGAGCCAGGGCTGCTTCATGTGCTCTGACCCAAATGCTAATAGTCCTTCTTAAACCTGCAGTGAAAGCTTAGACAAAAGATCCTATGGCACCTCCCCAAGCCCAAGCGGTGCAGCGCCCTGGCCCGAGGCTCCTCCAAAGGTACAATGGCTTGCTACTTCTCTTTTGTGCCACTGTAAAGTGACTGCAAATACAGTACTTCCCAGAAACAGGCACAAAATGACACGTTACTTGCACATGGACTCTCTCCTCATACACAGGGAGCACTATAGTAATTCAGAGTGATGTTTCCTTTCACCCCGGCCCAATGCGGGACTGGGGCTGGTGAGGGGTGTGTGCAGAGAGAATGGTGATCTGGTGGACTGGAAACAATAACCCTTTCCACAGCCTGGGAAAGATGCCACAAACGTTTCATGGCAAGGGAGGGTACTTAAGAGATGTGTTATGTGCTGTGCTATTTACCTTACTTCACAGATGGCCTACAGGGGCCAAAAATCAAAACCGCTTTCTGCTTGTGTCTTCAAATTGTCAAAATATTTGACTAAATGAATGTCAAGCAGTATCTTGAAGACACTGTTTCATAGAAGGAGAGACAATTCAGTGTTCACTAGGCTCCTCTGTTTCACTGCACTTTCCAGAAATGGAAAATCCTCCTTCCCAGTCTCCTGGCTGTCACATGGCTGAGTGGGCGATGCCAGCAGATCACAGGCATAGACATCACCCACTCACATTTTTTCTACAAACGTGGCCACCTGAGTGTTCAGACCTATCTCCATTCTCACTGGTAGTTTGAATCCTTCCTGAAGGGTTAAGTACATTTTTCCTTTAAATAAAGAGGCAGCACTGTCTGATTAAACCCCAGTATTTATGCATGTGCTTTGTTAATGCTTTTCAGTGAGAAAAGTCAGCCCTCTATTATTCAGGTCTGCTCTCATCTGGGAGAAGCAGGATTTCTCAAGTCTCCTGTTTGGACTGAGTTGGAAATACCCAATTTAAGGAAAGTGTGTTAAATGCCCTATACACCAAAGACTTTGACAAGCCACTTTTCAGTAGTTACATTTGAGTGTAGAGACTAGAACTCAAATTTTATGATTTCAGAGGCTTGCAATTAAGAATTAAAAAATGTAATAAAATATAAAGCAACAATCAAACAGCCAGCCAGTCAAGTAGAACAGGCTTACACTTTTGAATGCATGAGAAAAGCAGAGAATTTGAAAAATACTGTCAATTTTATTTGGGTTTTTATGTTTGTTTTTGAAAGTTATTTTGATAATGACAGAGCTTAAACCAGAACAATCTAAACAGACTGTAACTTGAAATTTTGCTATGGTCACAAAAATGCATGTATAGGTTGGAATTCATAACCAGCTTGCCCCCACCACCCCAAAGAAAAGAACCAAAACTGAAACCAAATGCTCCATTGATTATCCAACTGAGCAGCTTGAAGGTGCAACTGGCACGTTTGTCTGTGGGCCATGTGAAACCCAGATGAATGCTGGGCCCTGACAGCCAGACACAATCCTCATGCTCTCCAAAGCTGAGCTGCAATTTGTGAATCATACACCGTCACATGCGTGAAATCTTATGTGGAAGCATCAGGTGAAGAATGAGAACTCTTTCTGCAGGAGATACCTGCACTCCCTCACATTACAGCGATAGCAAGGGAATGACTGTCACTGCCTATGTATCAGAAACAGCTTTTGAACATACCTGCTTTTAATCTATATTTAATAAAAAATTACTTCCAATTGAGATTTTCCAAAAGCTTGTGTTTTCTCTGGTGCTTCACAGGATGCAAAAGAAAGCATTTTGTCATGTTAGCAGGTTGTGTGATGTATGTAATACCTGCACTATCATCTAGAATGACCTGGTAACGGAAGGCTTTAGGCAAAGGACTGTATTTTCTTTTTGATTCCCTAGTAACAAACATTATTGGCAGTGTTCAGTGAAGGTTAAAATTATACTGGATTGTAGCTGTGTACCCCGTATATAGGCTTTAAGAAGTGATTTCTATACCCTGCTGAAGCAATTAACCATTAGTATGGCTGCTGGGCTAGAGAAAGTGGAGAGACAGCAATATGCATTTGTTTGGAAAACAGTAGTGGTTTTTTTTTCCCTTCAGGTTCAAACGGCAGCCTTGTTAGACATTGACCTGGCTCCATGGTGTGTATTTACAGCTTAGGAGAGAGCTCAAAGACTCTGGAAATGCTGCAGCTAAATAGCCACTTTTTTAAGCACCCTGCCCAGTGCAAAGCTTCACTGGCACCTGATTAGGAAAACACTGCAGGGGATTCACAAGAACGGGGGCTGGGGTCAGGAGAAAGCATTAAACCTTTGCATGTAACTTTTCATGTGACCGGGCTGGCGGTCCAGTGGCTGTGGGCTCCATTGGCAGGCAGTGGCTTGCAGAGACCTGGGAATTATTAGATGGGATTGGGAGAGAATGCCAGCAATGTGCAGAGGGCTCGGGGGAGGGAGGGGCGGGGGGGAGGATGAAAGGCAAATGCCACTCAATGAATGAATTCAGAAATATGCATGCAATTTGTGAATTCCTTCTTTCCCTTCACTGAACCTGCACACGAGTCTCTACTGCCACCAGTGAAAGCCTGATGACACTGTTCCACGGCTGAGAACGTCTGTGCTGACCCCCTAGGCTCTGTCAGGCCACCCACGGTCACACAGGTGTGGGCCATGCAGCCATTCCAGGTGGAAGATGCTACCAGCAGTAAGAAGAATAGTGTTTTGGCATGCCCTGCACTAAGCTCCTTGCCAAGCCAAGGCACCATCAAGCCTCGTAAACACAGCTGCCCTCGGGAGGAGAGCGGGATGCAGCTCTTCTTAATGCGGCAGCTCCCACTGGTGGTGGCAATGCTGTGGGGCTGTGGTGCACCCGTGTCTGAGTGCAAGGGGGAAAAATTAAGGTTTGCTGATTCAGCAATCTGGACTGAGCATCACCAGAGCAGCTGTTGGCTGGGGGCCTGCGCTCAGAAAGTGCCGCCTCCGTCGTTACCACGGTGGTTGGGACTCACCTACCTGGTGGCTGGTCTCCGGAGGTGGCTGCTGCAGTCAGACAGGGGTGTGGGCACGTGCTTTGAAAGTGCATGTAGGAAGAGTAATCTGCTGCCACCCCATGAGATGTAATTTTGGAAGGATGGGAGCAGGGCATTCGCTGTCTAGAAATGGCGTCCCTGCAGCTCCTCACTTGGCACGGCAGCCCTTCAGGGCTATGGAAACAAAAAATGCTTTCATTTCACTTTGGCAGCAGCTCAGGTTGTGTGTGCTCTGGCTGCTTCCTTAATTACAGTGGTTGTTTACAACTTCTTCTGTTAGAGACCCTCTCTTTGAGCAGTCCTCACACTCCCCCACTTTTTTTTGCAGTCTGAACACATAACAAGCTGGGACAACATTCTGTAAAAATAAGATCACTGTAATGCAGTGATTCTTGCACCACAGTTATGCTGTGTTCTTCTCTTCTGTCCTCTCAGTTTGTGCTGCTGCTATTTCCTCTTTCTGGCTATACGACATTTTATTTATTAGTGCTGGATTTCCTGTTGCCTGCAGCTGCCTGTACTTTACTCTCTCCAGCCTGCTTTGCCATTTGATTCAGCCTGTAGGTATGTTATTCCACTGACTGACGTACTCTCAGCGAGTTTCGTTTGGGGTTGTATTAAGCAACATTTGACAAAGAGGGGATTTTGCGTGGCAGTCTGGGCATAAAAGAACCCCAAACATACCAAAAGCTGATATGGGGAGCCCGTGCAGGCATAGGAGGGGTCCCCTTTTTATGACTTACTGACGCAGAGATTATGCTTTCTTGGATGGCGGAACACCTCTTGTTTTGCTTGCACACACTGCACTATATAGAGGAAGTCAGCTCTTCAAACTGTACACAGCCTGGACGTCTGACAAAGGAGGAGTTAAAGGTTTTCCATTATTTATATTTCAGACTGTGGCCACATCATGGTAGCAATGTCATGTGGACTTTCCACACATGAGGTTCATGAATGACTTCCCCGACCTTCTATGGACATTCAGCATCCTCATAGTAAACACAAAGATTGCTTATACTGAAAGTGAGATCACAAAGGGGAAAAAAAAAGTTTTACTGCTTTGAACATGATTTCTCTGTTGGAAGGAAGGAGGAGACATGAGCTCTGTGTATTACCAGTAAGGCCAGTCGGGAAAGGTTACTCATCTCTACTGAGGAGAAGCGCTTCATCTAATTCTCTGGTATCCAATACTGATTTGGTACTATTTCAAGTGGCAGAGGATAGATACAATAGCAATAGTCTTTCTCATGTTTTATATGTGAGGGGCTGCCCAATTTTATAATCTTTTCTTTTTGCTTGGTGGGGATTTTGGGCCTGAAAACTGTGTAGTGAGAGTTAAGGGTGAAGGGAACCCCAAGGCATGGAGGCAGCCATGGCGCATTTTACTGCGGTGCAGCCGTAGCCCTGTCAGGATGTGATCATTTCAGCTGCTGTTCATGGTGGGCAGTTGCTGTCCAAGAAGCACTGAAGGACCGTTAGACACTTTTTCCTTTGTGTCAGATGTTCGAGAGCTGCCCAGAAACATTAAATAGGAAATGGACTTCTGACATCTTCCAGGTACCATGGAAATGGGAGATCCTGAGCATTTGAACTATGAAAGAGCCCAGTGTGTTACCTGCAAGGCAGTGTTTTAACCCTAGCATCCTGACCAAATTCCAGCTCTGCTAATTACATCCTGCCTATGTGAAAATTCCCTTGCGTTTGTATACCATTTTCTTCCCCAGCTGTTTTCAGCAGCTGTGTGGAGTTGCCAGGCACAGTGAAGCACTTGCCATGTTTCACCTCAGGTCTGGCTGCCTTTTGTCAGGGAATGAAATGAGCACTGTGCACAGCAGTTGCAGTCAGCCTGGATCCTCTGCAGGGAAAGGTGCTAGAGAAGAGGTGTTACCTAAGGACCAGCACTGGGGTCTTGTCACAGAAGGTAACACCATGAAGAGGCCAAAGGCACCAGTGCCAGGGTACACTGCAGGGTCACAGGAGAGACAGGAGGAGGCTGCTGCACTGTGATCTGATTTTTCTCCCAGTGTCTCTCACCTACAAAAAGCTGGAATAGCTGGTACACACTGATCTCTCTCTTCTGAAGAGGTGAAAGAGATGTCTGCAGTAGTAGTTACAGGATTCTGATAATAAGCAGCAGTAAGAAATGCAGGTCACATACAGAAGGATAATGAAATCACATGTTCAATACAGGAGTGACTTATTGGCTTATCTATTCAGTTTTCTTGACAGCCAAGTTCTCTCTTTAATTATGACATTTTTACCACAGTCCTGCCTAAATATTATATGGAAGCACAAAGAAACATGTCTGAGTTTGCTTCCGATAGTACACCAGCTTCACTGGCGGCAGTGGAGCAGAACATGCCCAAGGCAGACAGAGCAGTGCCTTGCTTCCCCCTGCCCAATATTCCTTTCTGATTTTTTCAACATCTTCATCCCATGGGACAGGAGCTGTGAGTAGTCTCTGTTCCAAGGGGGAAAAACCAAGGTTGTCTCAAAGTGTGATACCAGCATGTTTTCAATATATCCCATAAGGGGAAGTACAGCAAGCCTTGAAAAGGGAGGGAATGTGTTGTCTGTGGTGTAAGATAGAACGCTTGGACTCAAAGACCCAAGTCCTCTTGCCACGCTGCTCATGTGACTTCAGGCAAGGCACAACTTTTTTAGTCTTATTAGCCTGTCTTTAAACTGTACTTAGTACTTGCTTCATGGGATTGAGAAGAAGGGGATTAGGCTTTAATTCATTACTGTTTGTAAAACATTTTGAAACTTCAATGGAAATTTCCCAGGTAGTACAGAGAGCATTAAAAAGCTTATCTCCCTCTCCAACTGCAAATGGTCCTGCAATATGAGTGACACGAGTGAAACAGTGCTTGCATTTCAGTGTGTATAATAGTAAAACACACTATCCTCCAGTTTCCCCTCTCTATGCTTCCATGTTCTTTAAAAAGAGAGAGGAAGAAATGAAAAATTTTAGTCTGAACAGAGTGCAGTTGCTCCCTGGAGACTCAAATACATCTAGCGGAATTTTCTTTGCTTTCAGTCTTTTGTGCTTCTGAAAGGTCCTGGAACCAGGCATGTGACTTTAAGAGCAAACCCCACTTCTGTGTCAGAGTGCTCTACCAAATATTTACAATATAGCCAGATAAAATGGCTACAAGCAAGTTCAGCAGGGTTTGACTGAATGGCCCGTATTACAGCACTGCCAAGGAGAAAATCTAAACTTCAGTTAAGGCAAAATTCAAATTAAATTTTACAAAGGTCTCTTCAAAGCATGAAACTGGTGACACTGAAGCTGGAGAATTGCTCTCCCCAAGGTGAAATGTATTAGCTTATAAAAGTAGCTTCATGAAATGGAGTAGCTTCCTTGTTAAAGGAAAGCTCAAAGTTGTGTGAGAGGGCATGTAAGTAGATAGCAGCAGAGTAGCCTTCTCCATGCCATCTTGTTTGGTGTCTGGGAGTAATGCAACATCAGCTTCCACATCCCATCAGCTTCTCAATCTCTTGCACTGCCACAGTAAGGGTGTGCAGTACTTTTTATTAGAGGCCAGGTGCTCTCCGGGAACTCTCTTGTCACTCAAAGATTTCATAGCAAACAGCAAACAACAACCTACTCACCTCACTACCACACAAGCCCCACTACAGCCAGTTTCCTCGTTGGGTTACCTTCAGCTACTTCAGCAGAACTCCAGACCTGCCCTATTTCTGTACAAGTTACTCTGCTTTTCAAGAGGTTGCTTATAGAAGCTTTCCCTGTGATTGCTGAGGACAGAACCAGCCTCCCAGGCCAATGTTGACTGTGCATTGGCAGCCAGCACTAACTGAAGCTCTGGCTTTTCCTTAGGGATGTGAGTCTTGAGAGCCAGCAATAACCTGATCCTGATTTCAGCACAGCCAGCAATGCCTTCAGCAGCCTTGTGCAAGTTATTTTCTAAGTTTGTGAGGTAAGTAAATAGTTCTGTGGGTTGCAGTCCTGTTGTGAATACCTGTGAAGTGCTTTGAAGATAGAGGAAGCTAAGCAGCTGTAACACACGCCTATCTTCTCACCTTTTGGATTGCTACTTGATCTCCTTCAATTCTGAGCTATCAGAGCCCAGCTATTAGCAACTCTGTTGATTTTCAAGTGAGTTACATGAATAAGACCTCACTGAACGATTGCTTCTTAATCAAGCCAATAAGTAGGTTCAAAATTTCTCTTAAAACCCAGAAATGAACACTCTATTGTGAGGTGACAGGGTGAATTAGTAAGGCACGTGTGGCCTATCCTTCTGCAGCATTTGTGGTGTTCAGAGGCTTTTACTGCTAAGTCACTTAAATTAACCTGAACAAAATACAGGATTTACAGAACTTCAGTTAAGTATGGCCCCACACATACGAAGAGCAGCACCTGGTTATAATATTAGTCCTTAAAGAGACAAAAGGAAAATGCTCACTGTCTTCTGCACTGAATTTATGAAAATCAATGTTGTCATTCATTCATTTCTTAGTGGAGTTTTCATTTGCCCTTTCTATAGATCAGATGTATTGCTTGGAGATTTGCTAGTAGTGCTGGGTAAAGTGGCATCAAGTAAAGCATCCTTCAAGGCAGTGTTCCTCACTTGTATGGTCTGCAGGGCAGGATTGGTTCCTTCCCAGGTTAAAATTGTTTGATCCTTTCCATCTGAAACACACAATAAAGACTTCAATGCCAATGTGTCAGAATGCAATCACAAAGTTACCATTTCCTCCAGTGAGTAACCACTTGGAAACCCATTTAATCCACAAAACAAATGAAAGTAATTAGTTCAGTATGAACTAATTTCACAGACATGCTGAAAAATTGATTGACTTATATGCAACGATCCTCTTTCTGCTGCTTGCCTGCCTGTCCTGCTAGTTACCAGTGTTCAGGCTCTTCTCACTCTGGCTGGCAAAGCTCCTGATGCTACTCTGGTGCTCTAGAGGCAAACCGTAGGCTACTCCAAGCCCCTCTACCGTCCTTTGGCAGAGCTCTCCAAAAACCAGCATATACTTGCTGAGGACCTTTGCATCACTCTAATTTTCCAGTAGAACTGCTTTTTTTGGTAGCTAGTGCCTATGAGCAGAGAATGAGATATGCGAGAGGACTGACGTTCTCTACCATTGCTTATTTTCTACAGTTCAAACACATTTCCTAGAGTTAAACAGAGCACAGCTTGCACCCATATATTTTCCAGCTCTTAGCAAATTCTCTTGGATTCAAAGAATCCACCCTATATCCTTTACCAATGTGCTTTGGGATGAAGTTTTCTATGTAAATACAGGATATTATATTACAGTGATTAGACACCTTATATAGAAAATGGTCTGTTTGTGAGAGGAGATACTAAAAAACAACATGAAAGCCTTCCTGGTCTACCTGCAAACTGATGAAAAGAACACAAACTGAATAAGCACACACAGGTATCGGGACCAAAAATATCCGAGGTACTAATGAATCATCAGTCAGATCATGTCATGTCCCCATGTTTTCTGTTATTAACTGCATTGCAAGGTGTCCAAAGCCTATTCAAATATGTAATTTGCCTCTTCTGATCTCTACAGCTGACACATTGAGACAAGCTCCATGACAGCACAGGGAGACCTCAGCTGCCTGAAGGATTCTGCTGAACAGCCAGTTCATACCAAGGCTGATTCCTATTGTTCTGTATCAAAGCTCTGAAGAAAGTTGATAAAGCTGAAAGGAAGAAGGTGAAAATCAAGCAGGCCATGACATTAATATTATCAGAGGTGGTATTGTAGAAGAAACACAAGGCTTACACAGGATGTCAAGGGAAGCTGTGTCTCAGTTTTCCTCCTCTACTCTAGTCCTGTCTGTTAACTATATGAAAAGCAGCCACACTAGAAAAGAGTTGCTCGTAACAGCTGCCCTGGTATAACTATACTGACAATGATGGTATCTAATGCAGGTAGAACAAACCTCACTTCTGCCAGTACACCTTTAATGAATTTCTAAAGGGAAATGGGCCATTCTGACGAAAACACCTCTAAGACTGTTTAAAACAGCTTTGGTATTTACTGCAAGCCATCTACGGCATTTTTAAAATTATATCCCTACCCAACTACATTTAATTTTAATGCAGAGCTGGCTTGACAACACAGAAAATGTACAGAAAATCCTTCTGTGAATTTACTGGAAGGGCTTAAATAATCACTGTGATTGTCTATGCTCTGCCTGGCTTTGGGAGAGAGCTGGCAGCAAATGTGTCTGAGAATTACTGTTCAGGTCTGGGGTCCTCAGTTCAGGAGATATAGGGAACTACTAGGCAAAGTTCAACAGAGGGCTAACAAAGATGATGAGGGGACTGGACCATTTGCCTTACGAGGAAAGGCTGAGAGGCATGGGTCTGTTTGGCCTGGAGAAGACTGAGAGGGGGATCTTAACAGTTGCTTATCAATATCTAAAAGGCAGGTGTCAAGAGGATGGGGGCAGACTCTTTTCAGTTGTGCCCAGTGATAGGACAAGGGGCAATGGGCACAAACTGGAACACTGGAAATTCCACCTAAACATAAACTTCTTTCCTGTGAGGGTGATGGAGCCCTAGAACAGCCTGCCCTGAGAGGTTGTGGAGTCTCCTTCTCTGGAGACTTTCAAAACTCACCTGGACATGTTTCTGTGCCACCTGCTTTGGCAGGGGCATGGACTAGATGATTCCCAGAGGTCCCTTCCAACCCCTACCATTCTGCGATTCTGTGAACTTGTTTCAACAGAAACCTAGGAAAGGGAGTAGGTGGGTAAATTCTTCCCAAAGAAACATATCTTACCAAGCCTTTGGGAACTTCATATTCTTATTCCATTCAACCAATCAACCAATCGACCCACCCACCTAAACCCCTCAATGTCCCAAAAGCCCACTCTCTCAGCAAAGGAACAGAAAATACCATCTGTCTTCAAGAAGAATTTAGGAGTCCTATCATCAAGAATTACAGAATTATTGAGGCTGGAAAAGACCTCTGAGATCATCGAGTCCAGCCTATGAACTAACACCACAACATAAGCTAAACCATGCTACTAAATGCAGCATCCAATCTTTTCTTAAACACCTCCAGGGATGGTGACTCCACCACCTCCCTGGCCAGTCCATTCCAGTGTTTTATAACCCTTTCTGTGAGGAAGTGCTAGTGAACATCCAACCTAAACCTCCTCTGGTGCAGCTTCAGGCTGTGCCCTCTCATCCTGTCACACATAACCTGAGAGAAGAGCCCATCCCCCTCCTGTCTACAACTTCCCTTCTGGTAGTTGTAGAGAGTGATAAGGTCCCCCCTGAGTCTCCTCTTCTCCAGGCTAAACAACCCCAGCTCCCTCAGTCTCTCCTCATAAGACTTCCCCTCCAGTCCCTTCACCAGTCTCCTCGCTCTCCTCTGGACCTGCTCCAGCACCTCAATGTCCTTCTTGAAGTGAGGGGCCCAGAACTGCACACAGGGCTCCAGGTGAGGCCTCACCAGTGCCGAGTGCAGGGGCAGAATTACATCCCTAGTCCTGCTGGCCACACTATTCCTGATACAGGCCAAGATGCCGTTGGCCTTCCGTGCCCCCTGGGCACACTGCTGGCTCATGTTCGGCTGGCTGTCAACCATCACTCCCAGGTCCCTCTCTGCTGGGCCGCTCTCCAGCCACTCATCCCCCAGTCTGTAGCGATACATGGTGTACTAGATGATACAAGATGTACTAGGCTTATAAACATTGTCATTCTTAGTGCATCAAAGATAGCATAAAAGATTTTTGTAGTGTCACATTAGCCAACCACACTTTTGAGCCTGAGATAACCCAGCAGATATGCATTTTCAATATGCTATCTTTTTTTTTTTTTTTTTCTCCTCACTTGTTTCTGTTAAACCATGACATTGGAAGTCTGTTTAACACCACCGCTTTCTGAACAGTATCACTCAGGAATTCCAGGCCTCCTGAGTCTCAGATTTTGTAAAGCAGCTGGCCATAAGTTTCAACCACAGGATAATACAGCTTTTTTCTGATTTTCAGCGAGGTCCATTTTCCATAAGATAGGGTATGTATAGGAAGCTTAGTTGCAGGTTTAGCTGAAGAACAATACCACCTATCCGTAATAAAAAAATATAAAGCTTAACGTAGCTTTTAGCACTATTTTTCTAGAGTAACTGCTAGTTGCTAATAGGTATCGAGCATTTTCCACTATCTTGTGTGGAATGGCATTACCCCATTGTATCCTTACCTGGAGTAGGTTGATGCTACATAAAACTGCTTAGATTTTTATACAGGCTCTGACTGTGTTGTTGGGGTTTTTTTTGTTGTTTTGTTTGTTTGTTTTCCTGAGTAATTCAACTGGTGGAAGTGGCCTAAATGATTATAGGCAAACACACGTAAACCTTTCGTGGAGCTAGAAGCCATTGCAAGGTTATTTGTAGGGTATTTATGCACATCAACTTCAGTTTGAGATACTCTGGGAGAGGGGGATTTCCCTGCATTATGTAATCTGTTGTTGCTTCTTAGCTTCCTCTACTCAAATGGCCTGGAGGCATAAGCATGACACTGCTGGTAATTTCTCAAACTCTATCTGAAAGTAAAGACAATGCCTCAGTGACCTACAGCAGTCTCACAGCTTTCCGTAAATTCTCAGGCACTGGCTCAATGGTATCTGGAATAAAGGAGGCCTGAAAGACCGGTGGGGGGAATAACTCAGGTTTGTCAGGGCTTCACTAACTGGTATACTTTGAAAGCAGTCAGCAGCCAGGATGCACTACCCCTCAGATAGAACTGTGGCCTACACAGAGCTCTAATTGTACATTTCCTGTTCCATGCATAGTGCTGCACCTTGTACATGCTGGGTGTTGTCGGTTTAGCCCCCAGTCAGTGTGGGGCAGTTCTGAGATATCCCTGTGGATCACACAGTTGTGGCTGTCTTCCTTAGCCATTCCCACGTGGAGGTGAAGAACAAAACTCATCTTGCCACGTGCTCAGGCAGATTTAGTCACAGTAAAGATATTCACTGAAATGGCAGCCAGAAGCTTCAAGGCAGGCAGGAGAAAAGCAGAGCTCTGTGCTGCTCAGACAAGACTGCTGCTTGGGTGTGCCAGTTCAGTGCTAGGCTGGGTATCACTCTCTACCCAGTACATCGCACTGAACACATTGTGCTGTCACTGTTCCAAATGGGAAGATTTATAATTCAGCAACTATCCAGATTCTGAGAACCATGCTTACAGAAAAACACAGCTAAGGGAAACACGACAGGTGAAGTAAGCATGGTGGCACTGAGAAGGAAGGAAATCTCCCTGTAGTGCACTGATAAGAGCGTGCTTGACATATACTGTGCTCAATCTGGACAATGTGCAACTGGGAAAACACAGCCTAGCCGAAGGAAATTCAGCTCAGAGGCCCTAGGGACTGAACTGGTCTGTTAAAATGCTTTGTTGGTTTTATTTATCACTACTTAATTAAGATGCGCTGGAAAGATAGTAACTGTTAAATATTCAACAAGCTGACCTTTCTGAATAAATTCTGAATAAAGTTCATGGAAAGCTTGTCCTTCCTAGGTACTCTAAAGCCAAAGGGAACTGGATTGGGGAAAAAAAAAAAAAAAGGAGAGAGTAAAAAAGAAGTAGGGCACTATTGTAGAGACCTGGCTAAAAATCTAGGTCTTGCCACAGGCTCATTGAATGATCCTGGGCAAGTTGTTTCCTGCCCAGTGCTTCAGTTTTTCCCATCTGTAAAAAGAGTACGGCAATGTTGACCTTCCTTGTAAATCACTGAGATGAATGACTAGAAAAGCAGTAATACATTATTAATTACTTATTAGGATTTCTGAGGAAGAAAAAGCGAAGTGAAGAAGCCATCGATCTTCCAGGTTTTCTTTATCCTCATAAAACACACAAAGGACAATGTAACGTGAATTTCACACAACAGAAACTTTTGGCAAGCCACCTTTAAGAAGAAATAGAGGGTGCACAATTAAAGGAAAGTTAAAAGCGGGCAGACACTTAGGAAAACACTCCAGATGGTGAAACGAGTTAGGCTGCAGAGCAGGCTCCCACAGGAAGTGGTGAAACCCCCATTGTTTGAGACATTTGAAACTGAATTCTTCAAAGTGCTGGTATATATAATACAAGGAACCGTTCTGCACTTCCTCGAACGGTAGTGGCACTGGGACAACCTGTGAGAGCTACACTGACTGTTTCTACAATTTTAAGAGGATTCTTGCTGCTCTGACTATGAAGATCTGTAGACTCTCTTTTTATTAGTACCACATCTGAGGAACATCTACTGTAGAGTAATTACACTGTGTTTTTATAGGAGATAGATTAAGAAACCCTTAACAGATCCTTCACATTCCTGCTTCTGAGACCTGAACTTTGTGTGTCCAAGAGGGGAAAAAAGCGCCCCCTATTCTCTGTGAATTACAGTGTGCATCCTACAGACAGACTACTTTTTTCCTGTAGTACAAACTAATGAAAAACTGGGTGGCTTGATTTTTACAAGCAGTGTTTTGCAGAAGAAATACCGTGATTTTAATGGGAACCAAATGAGCGATCATTACATAAACAGCATTATGAGACACAAAACAAATGCTGAAATGTTAAATGCTCTGGGTCAAACTCACCAAAATGGGAACTGGCAGCAGTGTGCTGGAACATTGGGTTTCTCCACACTCAAGATACTACTGCAAACATTTCCCGCTGCTGCTAATGCTGGTTTAGCTCCCCCGGAGGTAGCTGTGAAGGGAGTCTGACTGCTTCTGTTTTTACTGGCACTTAAAATCTTAAGACCTTCTTTGAAATCCAAATTCAGAGCTTTGTGCCAATTTTATTGATACAACTTGGTTTACTGGTTGGGGCAGGTTGAGGAAGAAAAAGTTTTAAAAGGGGCTTAGAATTAGTTTTAATACCTTCATTTCCTCTTGGCCTCATACCTGGTATACCAAGAGGCAAATTGGTTCAGATGACCTATGCGCACTAGTGACCCTTTCTTACGTTATTCACTTGGGTAAGACAGCTATGGCATGCTGCTGGTCCCCTTCAGTCCCTCCAGCAGGAGTGCTGGGGTCTGGAGCAGCAAGGCTGTGTACCTTGGCACCCCAGCAAGCCTTGCCTGCTGCCACTGCCCAGGAGACGTGGCACCATCTCCACACTGCCCCCAGCCCTGGCAAAGGGCACAGCAATTTCCTCAGGAATGAATCACATACAAAAAAATAAACGAGCTATTTAAGAAGTTTTCTTCCCCCCCCGCAACTATCCTGCCCAGTATCATATTCCTGACAGTTTATTCTTCAAGAATTTAGTCATCTAAGGTTTCAGTGACTCATGTGATGAACCTTCTACTTATTTCCTGGAAAGAGTCCTGCACGGTCCTCTACATCTCTCTGCCATTTTCCTCGAGGGTTTCACTCTTGCTATAGTTTCACGTAGTTCAGTTTTCCTCCATTTTTAGGGTAGCGGAGGGAGGCGAAAATATCTTGTGTGCACACAAATTTGCAGCGTAACCAGAAAGCTGCATGGTGAAAGAAATATCTGGAAAACAAAGATGGGCACTGAACCAGAGAGTCTCTTTTGGAAGTAGCTGCCTCTTGGCCTCAAAGCTGGTTAGAAGAAAAGGAGCTGCTGTAGAAATAACTGTGTGGTACAATATGGTCATGAATTTACCAGGGCTGTACCCTGTAAAATGAAGATGAAAAAGATGTGAAGGCTCTCTCAGATCATTTCCTGCGTGGGTGTCACTTACCCTGGGCAAATGCCACTGATGACAAGTTCCCTGACACAAACTATTGAATGAATTGGGCCGGCTGGAACCAAAGTAGTCATTTTACATACTTGGGCCAATCTGAAAGACACTTCTATGCAGAAAACAACCGCTTCCTTTTCCTGATTAAAAGGAAATCCAAAAGCTGCTCACAGACAGCTTGAAGGGTACTTCAACAGACTCTGATCTAAACAGGGTTGTCCTGTGCCTACAACAGGCAGCTGCCTGGACATCAGCAATGCCCAGACCATACCTCCTAGCCCATATAGAAGTGCTACCTGTGTATATTGATTTTACAGTTAAAATGTGGGGTCTAATTTTCTTCTTAAAATACTCAGGAACATGTGTGAGTGTGAGCCCATCAGCAGAACTACAGAAGTGTTACAGCTCAGCCGCAGTGTTAGCACGTGCTTATAGACCTACACATTCTATGCCTCTGTCAGCAGAGTAAGCATCCAGGCTGACAATAACTTGCAGCAGGGCCAGCTGAGGAATTTGCAGATCAGTCAGATGGAGAGTGGTCCAACATGTCCAGCATTCTTAGAAGCTGATTTCAGTGCTCAGTTATACCAGTATAACTGATATGTATACTCGTGTGTATATATATATATATACACACACATAAATACATATATACAAGTCAGTATATATACACTGACATGCATTGCAATCGTCTTCCCTTAAAGGGATATGGTGCGCAGTCAAAATTGGTCTGACATTCTTCTTATTAAAAAACCCCCAAACTTCTACAAGTCCTGATCCCAACAGAAATGTTTCCATGATTTATTTTAAGAAGGGAACATTCCCCTGCAGTGCTCACTGCAACCCAAACATTGCAGCACTGTGCAAGAGCATGAGAATCAGCAAGAAAACTGAAGAATCTATTTTGACATCTACAGAAGAGAAACAATAATAGTAAACAAACAGCAAAAGCAATGACAAGTAAATTAGATTTCAGTGGTAGCTGCAGTGTTATCTACAGTATGGTAAGGAGAGTAGACTTGAGGCACACGTGCTTTTCTAGTGATTTCTGTAAGACGTGACTAAGTGTGAGATGGGGATTGGTGGCAGCCATCTAGACTATAAGAAAGAGATTTTTTCATCTTTGGTTGACCCCTCCTGCTCCTCACACCTTGCCTTTCACAGACTAGAAGAAATTGCCTCATTGTTTTCAAAAGTATAAAATAATTTGAAGCTTGGGCAAGCTATCCAGAGAACAAATACTTCCTTTGTGGGAGAGCTGTCACTGCTTTAAAGTAATGGGATGAGTCTTTCCTCTAAATATCTGGAGCTCTCTATTCTATGGAATGGGGAACATGCCTTCAGTGCAACTGCTAGTTACTTCACCCAAGTTTGCAAAAAGCACTAAGCACAGGGAGAAGAAAAAAAGTAGCACATGGAGACAGAAAGAACTACTGCATGAGCACATAGTTCCTGACATAGCTACTGACTGCATGCACACACGCATGCACGCAGACATGCATGCACACCACACAGCTCCTCAGTCAGAAAGGTTTGTGAACTGAGGAGACAGAAAAAAAAAATTAGTGAAGCCTGCCCAAAAGAAACTGTAAAGACTGATCTTGTGGCAGATTAGTGATTTCACCGGAAAGTTTTTGGAAGTGGTAAACAGGAAATGGTTAAGTAAAAGCAGGTGGAGCATACTGACTGCAGGAACAACCACGATATAGCTGAACATCTGAATGGATGCCAAAAAAAAATGCTCTTCTGCTCAGTCCTTGGCAATCACAATACGCCTGCTCCTTCTCCTGGCCCTCCTTTGCTACCCTTATCTCCCCAAGCTACAAAGTCTCTCACAGTCTGCAAACAACTTTTGCTTGAGTGGTCTGCTCTGCTTGAATTTTGGAATCACTATGGGAGAGCTAGGAGGTTCTTCCTGGAAGGCAAAAACCAAGAGAGACTGACCTACTGTACAGAGGCAGTCAGAAACACCCAGCAGGACTCACTGTCTGCAAGGGGCTTCAGGTCTGAGGAGCCAGAGCAGCGTCTCTGGCTACTGCCTCAGGTGCTGCAGTTCTAATTGTACTTCGCTTAATAGTCAACCACAGAAACATTATTTTTCTCTCTCCTCTTTTATTCCAGGGGGTTCCCAAAGCACTTAGCTGTAGGAATCATTCTCCATCTCTACCGAAACACAGTCTCTTCTGGGGCAGAGCACTGCAGCTGTTTAATAGCTCACAGCAACATCACAAAGCAGATGGAAAAGAAAGCAAAATGTGTAAGAAGCATTCTTTCCACTTTCCTTCTAACCCTTCCTTTCTCTTCTCTTTGTCCACAGCAATTTGTGCCAATTCCAGACAACTCAGGCGTGTGTCTTTCCCACCAGTATCTGCAGAGACTTGGCTCTGGAGACTGGGATCTGCTTGCCAACTTACTGCCTCCCAGCACTTCCAGCCCCAAGGGTCAAGTTCCTGCTGCCACGCTCTCATCCCTGGCTGTGCTGCCAGACATGCTGCAGGATGGGGGCAGACGTGCTGGTAAGGGACAATTCTGCTCTCCTCTAGGTAAGTATAGTGTGGAAGTAAAATTGTTTAACACAGGCAAGACAATCCTGCCTTCAAAGTATACTGAATGGTCACATTAAAGCCCCACGGAAAGTGAAGAAAGAAGCACATAGATTACTTTGAATCTTTTTTTTAAGTATTAGATGATAAACATAAGTTGGCAAACTCAGGTATTTCTCCTCCTCTCCTAGATTTAAATTGAAAAAAACCCTGTTTCTTCCTATATTCTGAACAAAGAGAACAGTAATGGCAAATGGGCTGCACAAACAAAAAGTTTTTTTCTGGTAGAGAATCTTGCAAAGAAATACTTTCTTTTTTTTGATATTGTTATTTGGGCAAAAGTTACTGGGTTTTATAGGGATTTCAAACTCCTGTTGCCCTTCCTACATCTTTTATAACAAAGAGTTATTCTATCTAACACTTTTAATGTTCAAACTCTTTATACTAGTCTAGGATTTCACCCTGCCCAATCTCCAATACTCACGCATCTGCCCAGGCCATACCTTCCACGGGCAGTCTTGACAACAGTTGTGTTCAGAGCCTGGCACCCGGCACTGCTGCTCCCATGGAAGGAGGGAGGAGGCACTGCCAGGGCAGAACTTGGTGTGGCACCTTCTACAAGTACCACCATACTCATCTAAGATGCCATGGGGCAGGATGTGTCCTATCAACTTCAGGTGGATGGCAGGACAGCTTCAGGGTGTGACCTTTGGAAAAAACCCAGTCTGTGATTCATATAAATCTAAGAAACACAGAGAAAATAATTGGAATGAGCTGAACAAAAAATAAAAAGTGACTCTTTCCTGCTCCTTTCACAGTTTCTTCTTCCCTGCACCCTCATCCACTTTTTTTTGCACTTAAGTTGTCAGGAAAAACAGCAGGAATGAGATTCCTGCTATAATTATAGTTTGCTGAGAAAATTGCAGCCTGCAGCAGTAATTCCTTTAGTGCTAAAGACAGATGCTGCTGAGGTCTAATCAGAGTCTTCCCACTTACCAGAGCCTGAGTCTAATCTGTCATCAGCTGAGAGGCCGCTGGCTCATGCCATGTGTGTGACCCCAAGCTGCTCAGCTTGTTCCTCTCCCCTTGCTCAGAGCCAGGCAGTGCCAGAGGGAGGGTATGTTTCCATTCATTCCTTGCCCTCAGCTACAGTGATACGACAGCTTCAATACAGCTTCTCTCCTCCATGCCTAGTATCAGGGCCACTCAAAGCCTCGCTGGAAAGGGCTCAAGTGCTTGTTTTCAACTTACAATGCCACATAGTGACTGCAGTTAAAAAATACTATTTGAGCTAAGTTGAAGGAGAGGCTTAATGAGAACGGTCTGTAGCTAATTCCTCCTTCCAAAACGTATGGCATTTTCTGCTTATTAAGAGAACAAGGCTGCACTCAGTGATGGATCATACAATCTCCATATGTTAACAACAAAAACCAAGAGTACAAGTTCTGATGAGCATAGAAGTAGGAAGAAGAGGGCAAAGCATAACTGGGTGTATTGAAAAAAGGGCTGGGAGAGAGCAAACGTGTAAGGAGAGACTGAGCAAATCTCTCCGTGCTACATACAGCTGCCATTGCCATAAAATAGTTTGTGTCTGACATTCAAAGAGGATAGGGCCACATCTTTGAAATTCTCTGTGCTGCTGAAAGAAGCTCAAAACTCAACAGAACTCACTAGCTCAGGAGTGCTCCTGTGCAAGCAAAAGTCACCATGGTACTGGATTAGCATCTTTAAAATGGATTCTGGCCATAGAAGGAAACTGGCTGAAGAAGTCTATTTCAAAGGCATGTTACTGTAGCATAAGTGAACCAGTTAAAACTGAGGAAGTCTTTAACTGGTACTTACAGCTTCTGTGTAGTTAACAGGTGCCCACAAGTAGCAGGGGATATGCTAGGTTTGAGAGGGGTAGACTAAACAGCTTTGTTTTGCATTAAGTAGCTCTTCAGAAAGGCATCAGGGAACAGGGTAGGTCATCATTTCTGGTCAGAGGCAAAAGTGTATTACAGTAGCTGACTTTCTGTAGCAGCCTGTGGCCAACTCAGTTTCTTCACGTTCAGCTTTTTCCAGTGGTAGCTGGGCACACGTGATAATCTTCCCCATATCTCAGCACTAAAGGTGTGCATGGCAGCTTCTCAGCCACTGACAGACCAAGGGGAACAGAAAGTGTATCATAATGTCTCAGAGAGGGGGAAGAAGTGACTCATACAGGAAGAAAAACAAAGCAAAATGAATTTACAGCATAAGAGAAGAGGCAGACTGTTGGCTGTAAATCAGCTTTCCTGCACTCAGAAGGGTATTAGGGTGACAAGAGTTGTACTTGACAGTAATGGAGGTCCAAGGAAGTTTGATTAAGATTAAATGGCACTCACAGGCCAACACAGAAAAGAGGCTTTAAGACAAAAATCAAAGACAGGAAGTGACTAAGTAGGTCAGAAGCTGCGGGTAGTGAGCTGGATAGATTAAGTGGGACTTGGAGGAACTAAGTTAGCTCTGCTAATGACAAGTGATAAAACTTACAATGTCACCAAGTTTAAGAAATCTGACTCTGAAATTACCTTCAAGGCCTTGATAGCAAATCAGAGATTGCTGAATTCTAGCAGTGTCTGCATCAGAGCACTTACTGTATGCATTTTAACAAGAGATTGGCTTTGCAGTCAATTTTTGACCCTGCCAAGCTTCCTGCTATATAGTTTGTTGTTTTGTCTGAACAGGATTTCTTCTTAAGGAGATAGGAAAAATGAACTGACTAATACAAACTATGAGACTGAGAAGGGCTGCTACTGCAGATTAAAAAGACAGATGCAATAGAGAAACTACTTTCCATCCCTAAATTCAATCAGTCTTTGATTCAACAGCTTTGTTCACATCCAGGGCAGCCGGAAGAGAATAGTCACCTTGTATTTTTGTACCTGATGAGAAAACTGCAGATTGTATATGTGCACTGGGACAGTTCAATGTGTGTGTATTCCAACTTCAAAGAGGCTTTCAATGCTCTTTCAGATGTAGGGTGTGAGGAAGGGTGAGAACTGCTAAAGCTAGCCCCATCCTCATTAAATCTTTGCCCTCTCCGGAGCAAGCATGCAAGTGGAGAGAATAGAAGATATGCATGAGCAACTGAGCATCTGTGATCTCATGACCTTTGACTGTTGTATTATGGGAAATGTATTCTCTGGTTGCTATGCTTTTCTAATTCATTTGTATTTTCCTTCAGTGACTCCCTTGTATTTTCTTTGGTGCTCCTGTGTAATGGTTTCAAGGAACCACAGATACCTCCAAGTTAAGCATGCATACAATAGATTTAATTAAATGTTTGCAAGTATCCCACAGTAATGCAAGGGAAAGGGAAAGCAAACAGTTTTGCACTTGTACATACTGCTCTGAGCCTTGGCTTGGGTGGAGGCATCTGCACCACTGTTCTTTAAGACCATTTCTAACCTATTGTGAAATGAAGGCCACTGGGTCCTGCACGTCTGCATGTAAGCACTTGAGACATTTCTCTTCCATTAAAAAGCTACAGATCACCTGTGAAGGGTACAACGCTGAAACCTTTTAGGTTGAACTAGAAGAAATAAGTAATTTAGGATGGACATTCTTTACTCCACTTATAAAAAATTGCGAGTAAGGTTAAAAATATCCTTAACTATTTCTTAAAATACACTAAGAACTCTAGGGAGAGTAGCATAAAAGCAAAGGTTTTGATCTTCTTCAATGTTCTGAAATTAATCTTTTATGTTCTCTGTGCCATTGGCACAAACTCAGTCTTGGTGCCACCCTTGTTTATTTTACAAGTAGTTAACTGCATCATTTTATATGTACAGAAAAAAGCTGCAAAGAATTTTTGTTTTCGTTTCAGTAATTTAAAATAAAGATACATGAGGGAAATTAAATCTGTAAGGGGAACTTTGTTCATGCAAAGATGGAGAAATAAAAAAGAGGATACTAAGGTTATCAGTCAGTACTTTAAGTCAAATACAAGACAATTTCACAGCACAGAAAGTAGTGAGCTCCTTTAGAGGAAGAATCTTTCTCTCTCTTGTATGATATGAAAGAGTTAATAGTATCTGCAAGGATAACCATGAGGCCTAACACTGGTGACTACTGCTAATACTTAGTACTACTATAAAGTACTTGTCTTGAGTTTTTCGATGACTGACAGCATTATTATTTCAAAGTTGACACAAGCTAATTTGAAAACATTTTGGCTTGGCTGTATATGTCTTATTGCAAATCCATCCCCTACTTCTCAGTGACTCCCAGAGATAACATACATCAGAAAAGATAAAAATATAAGACTGGGAAGAAAAACTAAAGGCCAGTTTGGTGAGAGAATAAAGCAAACATTCCTCTAACTTTGATCTTGGCTATTTCCCTGCTCTGAGACCAGAGGCATTGCCAGTTTTTCCATCTGACATGCTGGATTTAGGCAGGGGTTGTGCTGAGTAGGGGCTGGCCTTGCTTTGCTGGAGCTTGAGCAGCAGTGACTTTTCAGGAGGGAACAGAAAGCATGGGCTGTTTCCCTTACATAGCAAAACACAAAGGACAGCAGGGTTGTCTGAGAAGATTGAGAACTGCTGACACTAGTAACAGGAACTGGCAGCTGCAAAGTAGAGTAGGAGTGAGATGAAAAGTAGTCTTACAAAGCAAAGAGGCCAGGGAAGATGTAAAAGTGAGAGCAGCTAACAAATGCTGAAAGAGAATTATCTTCTTCTTCCCTCAAGGGCCTGATCCTGAGCACATTCACGCCAACATAAAGATTCCTGCAAGGATTTTTGGCATACTCTTAGTGAAGATTTCTACTCTTTACCTCTCTCTTAATTTGTGGTCTGCATTTCCACTGCGTCTTCACAAGATGCTTCTTAAAACCCCACACCTTTCTGATGATGGATGGGAGTCAAGAAGGTTTATTCCCAGAGGTGTGTGAAGAAGAGGTTGGATCTATACTTCACCCTCTTCTTTCATCTCTGGCATGTCTGCCTGATGCCTGTATGTCAGCCTGTCAGTTCAGACAGCCCAGCCCAGCAAATGTAGCAAAGATGCAGTCCAATGGTGTGCAGAGGGCACATAGCCTGGGCTTTTTTGGGTTTCCTGCTCTGATTATGGAGGGGTTTGATTTTTGTTCTTTGGGTTTCTGAATTATTTACTCAAGCTTTCTTGTGTGCTCTGCTCCACGCAAGGATGATCTGGGGAGGTCTTCCAGTATCTGAAGGGGGCCTACAGGAAAGCTGGGGAGGGGCTGTTTGCAAGGGCTTATAGTAATAGGACAAGGGGTAATGGTTTCAAACTGGAAGAGGGTAGGTTTATACAGGAAGTCAGGAAAAAATTCTTCACACTAAGGGTGGTGAGACACTGGAGCCGGTTGCCCAGGGAGGCTGTGGATGCCCCATCCCTGGAAGTGTTCAAGGCCAGGCTGGATGGGGGCTTGAGTAACCTATTCTAGTAGGGGGTGTCCCTGCTCATGGCAGGGGGGTTGGAACTAGATGGTCTTTAAGATCCCTTCCAACCTAAACCATTCTATGAAATAACTCCATGAAATACTGGTGTGATTTATACTAGTATATCCCTGCAACGCTAGTACAGGAAATAGCACGTACTGTGGTACTCAGAGGAAACACACAAAGTTTGTTCCTCTTGTAAATAAACAATTTCCATTCATTCGTACATATCAGCATATGATTTCAAACTGTGTAGATATCAATAATAATTGGAAATGGTTTTTATAAATCCACATCACAGTACAGCTAATTTTAGGGACATAAAACTATCGCTATTGCACAGAATGTCATATGATGGGAGGATCCGGGAGGCGGGGACATGTAGCAGTGAAAGTCATCTGGTGTGAGAGTAGCAGACAGCCCCTATGACCTAGCGCTAACTCTGACCACAAAACAGTTGTGTGCCCACTAAAGAACACAGCTTGCCTCGTCTGCCATTTGGAAAGGCAAAGGATAAACATAATTTATCAAGATAATTTGGAGCAGAATTTGTCATATTTGAATCATGACTCACAGGATTCTTCCTCTTCCATTCAGTGTAAAACTGTATAAACAATCATCCTGAACTGCTTTTAAAAATAAATGTAAACATCTTTTCAAACTCTCTTTTAAACCAAATTGGGGTAAATCTCACATTTGTTTGAGTTCACATCCTTTAACTAGTTTTAGGAAGCTGTGAGTTAGATTGCTGTGCGAATCACATCTGCTCATAAACTGTGGTTTGAAAACACTGCACATCTGCGGTATCAAATGTGTGCAAATTAGAGAATTATATGACACTACCAGTCACTTACATGCAAATGTAAGCTCCATTTTTTTGTGCAGTATTTGAACTCATTATATAGCGTAAACGACAATAATCTACTCTCTACTTAGATAGCAATCCAAAGGGATCTGCAATCCCTTTGCAATCATTTTCACATAGCCATATAGGAAAGCACTCAAATCAAAAATGTAAGTTACAAACTGTTATGTGCCCTGAAGCAGCCTTATGGCTTTTCTTTATAAGTGGCCTGGTCACCATACTCATTACTTTTGAGCAAATAAAAGGGGGGTGTCTGTGTTGTATTTTGGAGTTTTGTTTGTCGACAAAAGAGGTATTTTCTTTGCAGCAATCTGGAAAATCAGAGGGTTTTCCACTTCACTTTTGTCAAATATCTGTGGCTTCTTTTTGAAATTGGTACCAGATTGACCATATGCAGCATCTCATAATCCAAGATCTAGAAGCCAGGAGGCAGTATAGTCAATCAGTCACATGGTCTCTTCCGATATTACGAAGGGGGTTGTTCCCTGTGACAGGTTTGCTGTATTTTTCTTCCGTGGAGTGTCTCAAGAGAGAGTGTCAGCCAGATTTTTCTTCTTCATAGTCTTGCTGCTATTTTCACCTCTTACTATAAGTTCTTTTAAAATCTATTCAGAAGAATGTTCTGCTCCAAATTACAAGTTTATTTCTTTCTAGCTTTGACTATATTTCCTTTAGACAAATACCTCTACAGAGCTTTCATCAGAAGACCCAACATTACTTACAAGCACCATTAATGCAGCCTAACAAAACAACTATGCAGAAGCTATTATCATATTTACTTTTCATAATATATTACAGATAAATTAATACACGACTTGATCAAGTTCGTATAGTGAAATAATGGTAGCAACTGGAAGTGTAACCTAGGAACTTTGACACCCACACTACTGCTGAAATTATATGCCCTGAAAACACTGGGACTGTCTCAGACTCACTCTGCACTACCAACACTCCTCATATGACTGAAGTGTTTTTAGGCTATGAAAATTAAAGAAAAGGAAAAATAATGTACCTCAATGTCTCAGTCTATATTGTTCCCCCTTCCCCTCCCTGCCCATTCCCCTCTGCAAGCTAAAAGACCGTTTCTTGGTTTAATTTTTTCTTACAGTAGATATTGGCAGGCTGAAGGTTGAAATAAAATAGGAAAAAATAGCAAGCATAGTTTGAGTGATTACTCAACTTGGGTCCTTTGTGACAGGAAATGCAGCTGCGTGACTAATGGGCCTGACTTTCTCTTGGCTTCCTTCCCCCTTCAAAGATCTTGTTTACTGCTCAAGCCAATTTTTATTATTTTTTTTTAATTGCTAGAAGCTAGCAATTTTCCAGGGAAAAAAAATAAAAATCTTTGCAACAGGCAGTGGCAGTAAATCTTACAAAGATCAAGGGCTGCAGAACTCTCCCCCATCTACTCCTTTTAGCCTTCCAGGCTCTTGAGTCACGTCATATCTTCCCCTGCCCTGCTCCAAACATGTGTCTAGCAGATCTTTCTGCTTTGGTAAGGGGTGGGAGTATGCGAATCACATTTACAGCATCTAACCATGGAATTCATAAAGGAAGGACTAATTCCATTAAGGAAACCAGGGGCCTCCTACGCCTCTTGCGTTTTGTCTTTTTGTTATTATTTTTGCTCGCTTGCTGTCTTTTTAATGGCAGTAGTGTGCACATACTGAGATTTGACACAGCATAGTCCCAGTAATAAGGGGCCATGGAGCTTTAAATGTTGTTTGTATTTGGCCTGCTTTGTCAGTCTGCTTTGCTGAGTTTCTTACATAACAGCAGATAGGTCAGGACCTAAACCGCCCTGAACTGGAAGGGAAGAGGAACCATGCATTCAGGCTTCATGGCAGGCCCTTATGTCCATAACTGAAAGCAATGAAATCCCCGAGTTCCCTCTCAGTAATGGGGGTTGTTGGGCTTATGATTGGATAGAGTATCTAAACAAGCAGGGTCTTGCCGTCCTTTGGGGGTGTCAACAGGAGATGCATACCCTGAAGGACAGCCGTCCTGAGCCCTAGGGAGAGACACAGTAGGTTAACGGAGGTGTCTGAGCTGTGAAGGGCTCCCAAGACTATATGCTTGATAAAGCAAATATGACATTTAGTGGCCTGAAGGTGGGCACTGGCACAAGAACCCACAGGCCACCAGCACCAGTGTGCAGCAGTGCCAGCACCAGCCACGCCACAGAGGAAACAGGTAAAACTTTGGACTAATAGTGGTGGGTTTATTCCTGTGAGGGGGTTAGAAACTCAGCCAGACAGGTAAACAATAGTCTCAAAAATCATAATCTAAGAGAAGTGAGAGTAATTCTTCAGCCTTCTCCAGAGGCCCTTCTCTTTGGAAAGCTAGGAGGATCAAGTCATTGAAAGAGTTTTAGGGCTGCTCCACAATCTACAATGTTGGCATGGTTCCCTGTGCCCTGTAGCAGAGGCTAAAAAAGGAGGTGAATATATTCATTACCATAAACTGCGCAGACGAACCATCAGAATGACTATGCTAAAAAAAGAGATGAAACCTTTGCTTATGAATAGACCTAAAAGAATTGAATACATTTGTGCAGAGGGATCATTTTCCACTACCTACAAGAAGAAAAATCTCTGGGGAAGTGGGTGATGCCAAATATCTTCTTATGCTTTCTGTGTCAGCAGGGTCTGGCAGAAGCCCTTAAAAAACAGAGCACACATTTTGTGCAAACTGAGAATCACAATTTCTGGTGATTTGGATTGCCTCACCAAACCTGAGATGTTTCTCCAAAAATACAGTAGATGTTTGATGATGTACCAAGTTTTCAGCATTTACACAGATCAGATGATGTTAAGATCAGCTGAAAAAACCCACAACAGAATAACACAGTAAAAGGCTTCAGAGCTGTCCTGACAAAAAACCCCAACAAACCCCTAAAAAACTGAGCTGGGCTAGACAGACAAAAATGTTAATTTCTCACAATGGCTATAAAATGCTGGGGAGAGGCATTATCACAGCAAGGTATACAGCAAGGCTTCAGGGGAGCTGGGCGGGATACAGATGTGGTGGGCACAAGGACTCATTGGGAGCTCTATGTGTATAACCTGGCTGAATGACCTGTGAAGCCTAGGGCACTGCTATCAAAAGACAGGCAGTAGACTTTGACTGCAAAGCTTAACAATTCCAGAGACTGAAGGAGGTTGTTAAAGAGGATGTAGCCCCAAGGTATCTTAACACTACACATGGGTAAGAGGTGTGCCCAGAAGAGAACTAGCCTAATCCACTCGGAGATATATGATCAAAACTGGAGGTCAGTAAATTTCTGTGCTAAGAATGCTAACAAAAGCTGAGTGTCAGTGCATTCAGATAGAGAGGAAGGATTTGGCATTTGTCCATGAATGTAAAAAGTTTCCTGTCTGTTTTGTTGTTTTTTTTTTAATGAGAAGCCCATGTTAGAAAACTGACCATAACCCACTTACTGCAATTGCCAAAATAGCCTGGCGAAGCACCCTCTCCTCAGGAATACAAGGATTTATTTTCTTTTTAAGTTACGAATTCTTGATTTGCAGATTGGGAGGAATTTGGCGGCTTCAAACTTAATCCCTAGAGCATCTGATGAAAGAGCAATGATGCAAATTCCAGCGCTAAATTTTGTATGTGATGATTTGCTTAAAAATTTTGCTTATGATGGGAATAAGACACAGTGGAAAATATATGAGCCTATTATTAAGAATATTATCAGCCTTATTGTTGACTTCAGATGAAGTATGAATAGTATCAAGCTTACCATTACTACACATCCTGTACCTGCTAAGATAAACAAGGTCTGACAATGTAGCAGGAATAAGTGTAAGATGTCTTCAGTAAAATATACATTTAACTCTACCATTCTAGTTCCATTATTCCTAATCAATGAGTTGGTAGAAAATAGTGCCAAAGCAAATTGGCTACTACTCAGAAAAAGTGTGGAATTAGGCTGTGATCTGGTTTTAGGTCTGTTGTATCAAGGTGGGACCCATGCAGCAAGTAAGTCAACTACTGACATTTTGCTTGACAAACAAACAAACAAAATTATTTTCATTCTTGCAGTCTGTTGATTCCCTGCCATCTTCAAGAGTGTCATCAGACAGAGTCAAGACAAAAAAACCTTAGAATAACACGACCCACCACCCCAGCAACTCTGGCTGTGATGTTCCAGAGATTTAAGCAACACTGCCCAGTCCTTGTGATTCACTGAGCACACAGTTCATGTGATGTTGGTTGTAACTATTTCAAATTGCATATTAGCACAACTTTTCTGAATTTTGTCTTGGAAAACTCAGTGACTTTAGGACCTTTGGCATTATCAACTGCCCTTTCCAATCCAAGAATCTGAACAAGGTGCTGCAAAGTTCTCATTATGAAAAGCCGGATGAAACTAGATGCATAAAGTAAATATTTTACAAGCGGCTTAAGCACTGGATGTGCAATGAAGACAACTGCATTTCAGCCCAGATGTGGCTGCATTTGAGCCACAGGGAAGCAATCCATTTATAAACAAACTTCTCAAGCACTTTGGGATGAAAACACTATATCAGTTTAATTCAGTTTAATTCAGTCTACTTAAGTAACAAACTCTCAATTCATGTTATTGTTCTCCTGGTTATGCTATACCATTCACACTGCAATTCCAAATGGCTTCACTCTGTGCTGGAAAAGCACCCTCCTATGTTTAAAAATGCCAGCAGAATAAAAAAACCTATGATGGAAATCGTTCCTGTGCATGCAGCCTGTTCATGGTCAGAAACTGTTCATGTTCTATTTCTTTCTGTGTCTACCAGTAATTTGATGGCATTAATACGGTTTTGAATTCTGGGTGTACATTACATAACAACTCCTAGGCACCATGTTCTGTTGCATGACAGTCACCTTGCATTTGCACTCCCAGCTGCCTTCACTTTCTACTCTGATGCTCTCCTGAGTCTGCAACATCTCACCTCAGCAGCAGAAACAACGAATCTATATATTAACAGTTTCAAATTCTGTGACAATTTGGTGATTTGCTGTCCCTTCTTGTTGAACCCTGTTAGAAGGACTAAAAGGAGTGTGTTACCTAGTAGCTAAATAATGAGATCAGAAGCCTTAGATCGCCTCTGGCCTGGGCAGTATTACTGAAGCTAGATGTCAGATGAGGTCTAAAACAGGCATCTCCTAGACTGCACAAGGCAGCTTCACCTAAAATCTAACACCACTGTGTTGCACAATGGCTGCATGGCCTCCAGTGCCTTTGTTTCTTCATCTGTAACACACAGACAGAAGCACTCAGCCATCCAATGGGGTGTACTAAGAGTTCATTGGCATTTCTGAAGACTTTGGAGATTTTTTGGATGAACAGTGAAGTATTAACAGAAACTAGTTGATACTGTCTCTTCCTTTTTTAGTGACATCCCTCTGCTGTTCATATTGTGTTCTTACGTTAAGTTTGCTTGAGGGATTTGATTTCACTTGGGCTTAAAATCTTTGTTTTCTTCCTCAGAGAGGATGCTGGAAAACATCTTCAAGCACAGCAAATCTCACAAGTCCAGAAATTCTGCACTCAAGGTCTCTGCAACCTTCTTCTACCTGACCTTCCTCAACTTTCTTAACATACTCAGACAAGGAAGTTGAGAACAATTTAATACGTGTATGGTTTGCACACCCTGCAGCCCCATGCATTCTGAAGCCAGACAGATTTTGCATAGGTGAGAAGCTTCAGTTACAGAAAAAACCTGCAACTAGATGCCAATATGATTGCAGTTTTACAAGAAAAAGCAGAACTTCTGAGGTCTTGATGGTGAGATATATTCCCAAACCTGGATACAGATTTGCACACCAGGAACTGAGTTCTACGGCTACGTGCCTTCTACAGGCCTTGTGAATACAACAACAGCTTTGTTTCCTCATCTATAAAACTGGAATTGTAATACTCTCTTAAAATAGAGGGGTTTAGAAAAGTTCATTTCCTTAAGTTTTTACAAATGTTGCATATTGGTTGTTTCGATCATGTTCCATTACAAAGAAGCCCTACAATTCTTCCATCCTCTGCTGTTAAAAAAGAGTTCTTCTCTTGCAGTCTTTATATGACTTAAATTGTACAAGGTAGTTTCATGAGCTAACTTCCCTTATGGCTTTTTGCAGTTTCAGAGTGGAGGAAGATGGCCATTTAGACAGCAAGTTTGTGAGTAAAAGTGAGGGGATTGCTGCAAGAAGTTTCCATATATAACTCTCCCCGTCTGTGCTCAGGGAGCAGCTCTGTCTGTGATAGCTCCTCTTTCACATTGTGTCTAGGACAGAACAACTCACATTCAAGAAGTATCAGCAGGTGTGAAAAGCAACCCACACAAGTGTTAGATGCTCAAGCACATTCCCTGTAGCTCTCGAATTTCCCCCTCTGCAGCAATGATTCAACTTGGTGACAGCATGTGAATGGATCAGGGGAAGAAAGACAATAATATCAATATCAATAACAGCAGGTAGTGCAAATGGTGACTTTAATGAGCATTTGCATTAAGATGGCATATGTTGGGTGGTTTTCTGTAAGGATCTCTGTCCTAGAGCACCTCCTGTGCAGGGCAGAGACCTTGAGGCAGAAGGATGGGGATATTTCTTGGGGAAAGGGGACTCACAATGAGAGCAATGTACATCAGATGGTGCCCTGTATTCCAGAGGGCTGCACCCAGCTGGGAAGCCCCACTGGCTGCTGTAGCCAGAACTAGGGTCTGAGCTTGGCAGGAAGCAAGGGCTTGACCAGCCATCTCTGTCCTTCATTTGTCACCTTGAAAGTCATGCTTGCCCTACACGTTATAGCTGCTCAGCGAAACAACAGTTCCCTTCAACACACGTGCTCACAAGTAGCTAATGGAACTGGAATTATTGCAGTGGTTTGGAAAAGAAGGAAAATATATACTGCAAAGCTGGATAAAATGTTAAAACACTGTCAGAATGATGGGGGCAGAGCTTCTGCCAGATTGGCACTGGAGCATTTGTGTTGCCATCAGCAGGGCAGCAGCTGCCCTGCATGTACTCAGACTCCCAGCAGGCCAGAGCTCAGGGCTCCTCAAGGAGGCCAGCTTTTATATAGTAAAGCAAACAGTTTAGCTAATCTTTTCTGAGGCTCTTGGCACCCAGCCCTGTTACTTACAATCTTTAATTTGTACTGTGGCTTCCTCTTCCCTGCTGCCTTCTCATTTACTTCGATTTTCCCACACACTTCTTTCCTAACTCTACCCCTTATAGAGATCTTAATTTAATTCGGACCCAAATTTATTTCAATCTTACAAAAAGCTGGTGTTACCTCACCATTTATTCCTGTAAGTGACTGTCATTAGAAATTCATGAACTTGAAAAGTTTATGAAAAAAAAGAGACTTTTTTTGTGTTGATGATAATGCATGTATTATAAAGCAACTTTATTCATATGCGCGTACAGAAATTTATTATAGATCAACTTAGACCTTCTTTTTGGTTATGCAGCTGCCTGACTCTCAAAATTTGGGCTTCAACTGTGTTTTCTTTAAAGGATCTATGAATGTCCATCATAGGGCTGGGATGAAGGTACACACACTATTCAAAATCTAGCCATGAAAAAGTCTCTTACCATACAGCTTCCACTGTAAGTGAGAAGATTCTGATGAAACAGTCACATTTTGACATTCTCCCTCCCACTTCCATGCTGCTAAGAAAAAATGGAAGAGATAAAGGCATTTTCCCTGTTTAGCACAGCTACACAGTCCATAGCACTTACTCTGTGTAAATTGTGTAGAGAAACTACTGATGGCAACATGCAAATAAACATCTCAACTAAAACCATAGCAAAATTCCAGTAAAAATATACAGTTATCTAGTCCTCACTTGTCAACACGGCAGAGGCTGGCTTGCTCAAAAGCTGGTATTAAGAAGTGAAAGGAATGTGGATATGAAGTGACCCACCTGATCACCAGGTTCTGACTCATGAAATCACCTTTAAGTGGTCTTTTCTGAAAAGATGCATAGAACCCAGAGCGTTCCTTCAGTCTGTACACACTCTAGGAGCTGCAGGACACAACCATCCTGCAACAAATGCACAGCCTCCACCACACATGTAAATCCACCCAATCTCCTCTCATTTAAGGTAAATACCTCCTCTCCTCCTTGCCTGTGGTTATTGCCAAACCTGTTTCTACAGAACTCCTCTGCCTCAGAATGGAGCCCAAGTTGGCAGGGCAGCACTTCCCAAGCTGTGAAGCGAGCTGTGAACAGCTAACAAAGCCTGACACATATTCCACAGGTTTTCACTGTAACTGTTCCTCACTGCTGCTTACATGCAGGCAAAGAAAGGTTTTAACAAAATGCAGTGAAGAAGAGGCTAAGAGTAAGAACACTGAGCCAGCAGGCAGCAGATGGCCTGGGTGCAGGCCTTCTGCAAGGCAGCAGATCACAGCCCAGGTCCAGCAGACATGATACAACAGGCTCTTGTTCCTTGGTGGCCCCCACAAAGAAGTCCCTCAGATTGAACTAAGCCACACATTAGAATGCAGACCCTGCCAAGAGGTGCACTGCACATGCTCTGTCAGGCAATTGGTTCAATACTTCTCATTAATTTCAGAATCTACCACCAAAGAAAACAGAGCTCTTTACAAGGTGGGACATGTTTTAAAAGAACAGTTGGTGCAGATTCAATTGGTATAAAGCTCTATTAAATACCAGGGGGTGTTGCTGATTTATACCAGCTGAGAAGTTGGCTAATGTTCTTTTGGAGCCATCACCTCTCCTATTTGTAATTGCCAGTAGAAACGCTGGGAAAAGCAAGAAGAAATGAAAAACAGAGCACATTTATGTGAAAAAGCTTCGATGCAAACCAAATGTCTGCTCACTGCACAAAGGCTGAAATAATACGGTCATTATTGGAACTGTGATAAAATAAAACAAGCTGATGAGTCAAACAGCAGTGCATCTAATCTCCACTGGCTGCCTTTCCGGTCCCCAAGCTCCCCATCTATTTTTATCTCTTCTTTTTTTTTTTTAATATACTTTTTGGTTTACAAGCAATAAATCTGCAGCTCTTGGGTCCCCCGTGTGCGCTCTTGCCAGCAGCCCAATCAGCATTCAGGATGCTACCCAGAGCATTTCAGCTATAAGACTACAGAACATGGAAGTTAGGATTCAGATTCAAGTGAAACTGTGGCCCAGAGAGCACAGCAGAGGCTACTACTAATAGCATGGGGCATGGCAAAGGTTTCTGCACTGAAAGCAAGTAGGCACCAGACAGGAGCAGTGTGAAACACTCTTCAGGTGGCCAGAGTGTTAGCAGGGAAGTTAGCAGGAATTTGCTCCTGGTGCACGGCATTGCCTGATGAAGTTGGGCAAGGGTTGCATTTGCGAGACTGTGGGACAACTGAGAGAGCCCAGCAAAACAGCTTGATTGATATGCATGACTACAGATGCCTGAGGAGCTTTGGGACAGGCTTACTTCCAAACTTGCAGGAACACACGGTTTGGGACCAGTGCTCTACCCAAGCTCCATGGCAGAGCATTGGGCACATACAGAGAGAATAATGTGTGATATGCTCCATGGTCATACAATGACTAATAGAAGAGCTAACACTAAAATGGAACTGACAACCAGAGTCTGGTGCTGTGCCTATGCAAAAACAGTGACATTCCCTTTTTTCCATGAGTGGGGAGATTTTTAGTTAAGCTAAATGCACCTGGTCCACCTTGGGACCTTGTATGTTACCCATTACAGAGTGCAATATTTGAAAGTTGAGAGAAAGTCAACACTGATTTCAGAATCATGGGGCAGGTGACGGGAACCACTTTCATGATGTGAGGTTTCACTGCTGTTTGTTGGCTGGGTGTGGTAGCACTCTCTTGAGAAAAGTGTGGGTTCTTCATTTTTCGCTGGTAACCAAATTAAGATCTTAGGAATGAAGCCATTATTTTCCTCATTTTCCTCTGTTCTCTTTAACAGTTTCATTGCAAACACATACAACTAGTCAGCTCGAGCTCATACATGCTGGGAAACATCTGTTAATTGAATATTAAGAAATCCACAGTGTTATGATGGATAGAAACTACTGGGATATGATGATAGTGCATAGTCTTCCCTTTCATTCCAAGAGTACGTGCTTCAGGGAGTAAGGGAGAAGAGTATATGAATTTAATTTCAGACATTCACTTTTTAGGTGCCCCCAAGGGACATACTCATTTCCTATATATGGTTTGGTCTGTTTGCAATTAAGCTCTCTTCTTTGCATATTTCCAGATAGATTAAAAATAGTAAAATCAGCTTATTCTTGGACTTCTGGAGATAAACAAGGATGTTGCTTCCAGGGGTTTTAAAGCACTGATTAGGCTTATAGATCTCAAAGGCAGAATTTGTCCATGATTTTTTTTTATGCTGGATAAACAAGAATTTCCAAAGACAAAAGGTAGGAGCAAATTTCTAGAATTGGAGACCTTTGAAAGCAACTAACTTTTGCAGCCTTGATTTTAATAAAACTAGATATTGATAAAAAGTTGAATACTCTTCATACAGAAAGCTCAAGACAGTTCAAATGTCTCCCATCACTCTCACAAACAATGGATCAATTCCAGAGCAGAGAGTTTTGCTGAGCTTCCATTACAGTTCTCCTCTTATTCTTTTTCTGTTGGGATTACCATCATCAATCCATTTAATCCAAAATGTAAAGCTGGTTTTTGTGATGCAGCCACCCATTCTCAAGGACCTTGACAGAAACAACTCATTTATAACAGTGCCTAAATTGCTATCAGATGGGAATGATTCCCATACATCCCTAACAGTCTGAGGTTTGACACAAAAAAGTGATCTGCACCTGATCATTTCTTCCCTGCTGTTCAGCTCTCCACTCATTTACAGAAATTACCGGGAACAGGGGCCACTTTCCACAGGAGTGCCTGACTACTATGTTGTGAATTTAAGTTTCCTGGCAGTGGTTTTTGCTGTTTTCATTTGTGGTTTGTTGACTCCTTACAAGTCAGCGGACTCTGATGGATCCATGGACAATGGGATGAAAATCATTGATATAGTAGTTTTCATGTTAGTTATTCACACTCTCTTACGCTGAAAACAGAACTAGAGTTTAACCAAGTAGGACCAAAATAATTTGTTAGCTTTCCTAAAGACCAGAAACCCCTTAGGACTACATTCAGATCAGTAGTGGAAATAACTCCCACTGGCTCCCTCAGAATTACACTATTTTTTCCCGGATTTTAATTTAACTAGTACGCTGGATTATAGACTTGGATCAGCACTGAACTCTTAACCTTGAAAATTCCTTCATGGCATACATGCACCTCATAAATATAATTTCTAATTCTGACTGTGGTTGAGATTCCTTATCTGAAAACCAAATGATCTGCTTATCTGATTACTTACCTACAACTGAATCTTGATGCACTTTTAATGCTTCTTATATTGAGAACAGACACAGGTAAAAAACAATGGGAAAGGCTCTGATTCCACAACAGCATAATCTGATCTAAACTGCAGTTGCATCAGCTCTGCCTCCTACAGCCCCTGATCACAATCCCCCTTGCTTGTACATGCACTGGTGCTCATCTGGCCTTGCAATAAATTGGTCCAATTGGATCAATTATTTGGTAGTGTTAATTTTCAGCCTGTTTAGCTTCCTGAACTATCCTATTCCAGAGTCAGATGCCCAGTATTGTTTGTGTTCAGGAAACATAAGAGAACTGCTGGGCAATAGCAACCCTGACGTAGACTGACTGTAATGGATGTAGAACTACAACTATCTGTGGGCAATGTTTGTTAAAAACATATGGGGATAGCTTAAACCCAGCTGCTTTCAGCTTCAATTCTTTAAAGAGTCAATTGCCAAAACAGGACTTCCAGACCAGTAGTCA